>VDFB02096281.1:0-21694 GCA_007258455.2 Sequoia sempervirens | reverse complement strand
GATGAGTAAGCGGTAGGATGTAGTCGCTTTGTCCACTATGGAGGCAGAATACATGGCAGAAACACATGCCTCTAAAGAAGGAATCTGGTTTAAAAAAAATTGTTCTGACATTGGGTTTAATGCAGGGAAAATTACAATTCACTGTGACAGTCAAAGTGCTATTTGTCTAGTGAAAAATCCTACTTTCCATGTCAGGACGAAACATATTGATGTGCAGTATCACTTTGTACGAGATATGGTGGAGGATGGAAAGGTCTCTTTAGAAAAAGTGGATACTCTGGAAAATGTTGCAGATGTATTGACAAAACCAGTGAGCACAGACAAGTACAAGTGTTGTGTCAGTTCGATGGGCCTTGGTACCCATGAATTTTAGTAGTTTCATTATTGTCTGGAGGCATCAGTAAGATCTTTGTCAAGTGGGATATTTTTGGAAAATGTTCCTCAAGCTTACTGACATGGAACTCCTAAAAGAGAAAAATCGGTGAGATCCTCAGAATGTCTCGTCGATAAGCAGCAGTGTTCAAAACCTTTGAAGAGATCAGATCGTTGAGACATTGGGTCTGTCTTGCCGATGAAAATCATCATCAACACATAAGCCATCAGTGTGAGTTTCCTAATCTATGCTGATGGGTGATCTCTCGCCGATGGGTTGGTCTCAGTGGTCATCGCAAAGACTCTTGGTGATAATGTTATCGACGTGACATTGGACTTCACTGTGACCTTTGTATCTTATCCCGACAGCGGATGTCTTATCGAAGGAGATTATCAAGGAGACTTGGATCATCATTGTGTCTTCCCCATTTGTGGTCGATAGCACTGGTCATGTCAATGGTCCTATGGTCATGGAGACTTTGTCAAGTCTGAGCGATAGACCAGTGGAAAGTTGTGGAGCGTGCGATGGTCAATGGACAGTTTGGCATCAGTGAGACACATTATGTTGTCTCACCGATAAGTGACACATTTGAGAATCATTTGACCAAACAACTATACTGCGTGGTCTATCTTGAACTAATGAGAGAAGCAGAATACAAACTGATTGGCAGTTGAACTATTGTGACCATTCTTGTGTGGAAGATCAATAGACCATGAACAAAAATAATTTTTTTCTCTATAATGGTTGAAGATGATGAACAGTTTTGTGTTGAAAGAGTTGATTGATTGAACACAAATTGATCAGTGTATTAATTCATTGTATGCAAAAGAGCATTGTAATAGTGATGTATTGTACAAGGTTGATCAGGGAAATGTTGATGCTGTAAATTTAACATTTGAAAGTGAAGTTTGATCTCTATATGTAATTTTGTTTACTGTAATACAAAGAGGCTTTACTTAGTGTGGTGGGTTTTTCTCCCATAAGGGTTTTCCCACATAAATCTGGTGTCCAATTGTGTATGTGTTTATTTCTCAATTTTTTTATTTCCTCTTGTGTGTCTTATTGAACTGTAATTGCAAAATTTTAAAGTCATATCTGCATTCTTCTCTGAGTTTTGGCATTACGAGAGTTTGTTCCACATCTTAGCTTTCCTTACAAATATGACAACCCACTCACCCAACCAACCTTAACCACTAAACATGTGTTTGATTTTATAAAAACAAGCTCACACAAATACAACCAAGTGGTAAGATAAAACCATGTGTAATGAAACCATGTGAACACAAAGCCATTGACCCCTCATTTAATATTGGGTACTAATTCTTTACATTATTAAATAATTCCTCAAATATTAAATCATTATCCTATGTCTCCCACACATAAAATAATAACCTAATGTTACAATACACCTTTACAAGTGGCCCCAAATAATTACCTAGTGTGGCTAAACATACCTCCTAGGTGCACCATAACTAAATAATTATTTAATTACAACATTATAATAAATCATTTTATGCAATTGTGTAAAACACAAAACCCTAACATTCTCCCACTTGGTGTATACATTGTATAAGATTCGATCAATGAAATACATCATCATATCCATACATGAAACCACATGAATATCTAAAATGCTTTTGTGCTCCATCAAGATGCCTTCAATAAAGCCAAAGTGACCACCATCTCAAGAAAGAACTCCTCTAATCCTCCAACATGCCACCCATGGAAGAAAAAGAACATGCCAAGGTGAGGATGCACCAATCCAAAGAATGCAAGCATCAAATCCAAGTGATAACAAAGGCTCCAAGCCAATGTCAAAGGTAAAAACCCACATAATTCAAAATAGTATCCAAAACACATTCTAATACATCCATCCATCCATACCTCCTAGGTATGAACAACATTAGTAAATTCATGCCAACAACATATACAACCATAAACCACAACCATAAGCTCCCTGTATCAAACTTACCAATGAAGAGCATACATATCCAGGGACTCCCACTGCATGGATAATTTCAAATCTGAAAATTATCTTTAGGAATATCACGTCTACCAATCAACACTATACAAAGGTGTGATAAATGATAAAAACAAAGTAGTACCAAGAAAAATCACAATGATCCACACATACAACCCAAATAGTTGCATACTCTTTCACAATCCTCCCAACCATATGAACATGAACCTCCAAGAAGGAACCATATAATGAAGAGAGAAAACATATAAACCATAACATTTCCTTCTACCAACACCTCAATGTGCTACATTGTGTCAAGTACATAATCTCCTTGCAATCCCAAATGAAAATCCTCAACAACACCCAACCACTCAATCTCATAGATCAAATACAACATATGTATCATGTACAATGTCAACATGGATTTAAGCCTCTCTAACAAAGGAAATAAAACTCAAACTATATACATTCCCAAAACTAGGAAATTGACCCAATAACCATCTTCTAAGACTCCTCATCAATGAATGATAATATAAATAAATCATATGCACAAGGAGATAAATATTCCAAACATCCCTCAAAATGAATTCTCCAAAACTAAATATCTATAGCTCAAGATCCATGTATATGAACGATAAAGCAATAAAAATTTATGCTAAAAAATCCTCAAATGAGTCCCAAAATAAATTACCATGGCTCAGGACTCATTACCATGAGAAAACAAAGCACAAAACATAACACATGAAACAAGAATTAGAAAATACCTTTCAGTGATAAACTACAGAGTAGACCAAGAGTGGGGAATGTGAATGCTCCTCCAAGATAACCAAGTCGTCGTAACTCACTCCAAGAACAATCTCCTCTATAGGTCCATCATGAACTCACGTCCATATCCAGGTGAAGGCTCCTTGATCTTCCTATTGAAACCTCCAAAGAGAAATTGTCTCAAGAAAATGTCATGAGATAAATCCAACCTCACGCAAGTTTCCAAGTATCCATGAGCACCTCCAACTAATCAATCTGTTTTAAGCTCCAAATTTAACATAACACCCTCATAAAGATCCCTAGTAAATGGCCAATATATTCAATACCAAGAGAACAACTAGATCAATGTCAAAGCTCCAACGATAGAATTAGGAACCCAACATGGCATCATGATCTAACCATCTCCTCCTAGGATATCACATGCAATAATGCATACATCCCAATCTCAAGAGAACATGTATCATGTCAAACATCTAAGCTAGCATAAAGAGTAAACAATCACAGAATATCAAACACACTCTAAACCAAGAATGAACATCTCCAATCGCATTAAGATAACCATCTCATAATAGTGAACCTATAATATGAAAGAAATATTTTACAACAGCAAGATCTAAGAGCTCCTCCAAGACATCAAAAACACTAAATAAGATCATCCATCACCAATGATGAATCCACATTGAACTACCAACAACCTCCACTGACCCATGTTAATGAGTTGCACACAGAATCATGACAACCATATCCTAATGAGCTACACACTGAATCATCACAACCATATGGTACTTTGGTCATGTCCACCGTCTTGGTAGGAAATTTTGGACAATATTCCATAGAAAACTTTGTCCCCAACATTACAAGAACAACTAATTGTCTACAAGTTGTCATGTTGAATCTCTCAAACACTAAGTTTACATACTTACTTTGACTTAACAAAATATTTTTTATAACTCTATCTCTTATTATCTTCATCCCTAAAATATACCTCGCTACACCTAGACCATTCATTTTGAATTGTGTTGACAACTAAGACTTCAAATCTAAAATCATACTTTTATCATTCCCAAAAATAACATATTATCGAGGTACAATACAATTATGAGAATACAACCATTATCATATTTTAAATACACATAATGGTTAGATTTAGATCTCATAAATCCCAAAGAAAACCCATAGGTGTCAAATTTTTAGTACCACATTCTAGGAGATCGATTTAAACCATACAAAGACTTTTAAGCTTGCATGTACCATATTTTCTTTACCTCCAACCACAAAATTCTCTAGTTGTGGCATATATATTTCTTCATCCAAGTCATTGTGAAGGAATGTTTCCTTCACATCTAGATGTTCCACTTCTATATCATACATTGTTGCGAGTGACAACAAGAACTAAATAGATCATGTTAGCTTCGTAACAAGAAAGAAAATCTCACCATAGTCAATTCCCTCCACTTGACAATACCTCTTAGTGACCAACCATGCCTTATGCTTCTCAGCACTACCATCTTGACTAGATTTTCTCTTGAACACCCTATACATCCAATGAGTTTCTATCCTTTGAGAAAGGGCACATGATCCCAAGAATATTTTTTCTTCAATGCATCCATCTCTTCATCCATGGCTTTCATCTCAGAATCATTATCATTCATACCCATAGCCTCTTTGATAGTCCTAGGCTCGTCGATTTTAGGAATCAAAGAAAAAATACAACTAGGATCCAATAGTGAACAACCAAACCTTTCTGGTTTTTTTCCTAACATGTGTAGACCTCCTCAATTGTCGAGGAAAAGGTTCTTCTTCTTAATTTTTTATAGATCTTCCCATCTTAAAGTAAAATAAGAGTTTGTAGTTCACCTTTCTTTAGAGTAGGTGGCACTTGAACTACCTCATTATTTTGTTTCTCCTTTATCTTTGGTTGTAGCTCAACAATGGAAGATTTCATCTCTCTCGAAAAAAAAAAAAAAAAAACTTATTTTTAAGAGAACCTTTTGGTCCACTACATCCCAAAGCTTGTACCCCTTAACACCAACACCATAGCCGATAAGGATACATTTCACTACCTTATTCTTCAACTTAGACCTTTTCTCAATCAAAACATGAGTGTAAGTTTCACAACCAAATACTCTGAGATGTTTCATCGAAGGATTTTTACCAAACCATTCCTCTATGGGTGTCTTTTCAATAAGCATCGATGTAGGAGATCTATTGATCAAATAACATCCATTGGCTACAATTGCAAGCTATAACTTTTGTTCAAGGTCAGCACTACTCGACATACTTCTAGCCCTTTCCATCAACATTATGTTGATCCTCTTTGCAAATCCTTTTTTTTTAAGTTTTCTTGTGTCTCTCAATCCCATGGTCCTTATAAAACCTATCAAATTATCTCAAAAAAGAATCACCACCACTGTTAATCCTCAAGCACTTAATCTTTCTACTAGTATGATTTTCAACAAGAGCCTTAAACTCCCTACACCAATTAAAGACTTCAGATTTACTTCTAAGAAAATAAATAAATTTCCTACTGTATTCATCTATGAATGATACAAAGTTCATAGATCTAGATAATGAAGGAAAATTCATAGAACCAAACACATTTTCATGCAAATGATCCAATAACCAAGAAGACCTATGAGAATTAAAATAAAAAGAAACACAGTGTTGTTTTCCATATACAAAATGTTCGCAAAAGTCAAACTCAAGATTACAATCATCAAGGCCTACAACAAGGCTTTTATTTTTAGGGTTCTAAGACCTTTCTCACCAATGTGGCCAAGTCTTTGTTTTCATAACATTTTTTTTATGTAGGAAGCTTCATTTCCAAATAATGAGTACCCTTAGGTACCCAAAATGAATGGCCATAAAATGTAGCTAATACAAACTTCTTCTCTACTCAATCAGATAATGAAGAATCCAAAGATATCTTCTTTGGCTTGTTAGAAGAACTATTGCACTTAACCATGCATGCATCCAACTTGAACAAGGTTTCAATTCAAACACCCTTAGCCATCACCCTAGATCTTCTAGTCATCTTGCATGATCCTCCATTCAAGAAAACCACATGCACACATGAATCATTCAATTTACTCGTTGAGAGTATGTTTTATGTCAAACCTAAGATATGCAATACACTATCAATACCCTTCACTCTGCCATCAATGAATCTAATCTTGAATCTTTCATGGCCAATAATATTCAAATAAGAATCATCACCCAAATACACTTCCCCCCATCATATTCTTCATACTTTGATAACCAACCCCCTGTGAGATGTCATGTGGAAAGAAGCAATTGAGTCTATCAACCACACATCTTTTGATGCATGTGTTGTCAAGGATGCAACAAATGCATTTGATCATTGCAAGAGGATTTTTCAGAGTCAAAATCAGAGAAATTATTTTTACCTTTCTCTTTCTTCTCCTCCTTGCACTCTTTACCAATATAACTAGCTTTGTTGAAGTTCCAACATTTCACCTTGGACTTGCTAGGAGACTTAGATTTCCTCGAAGACTTAGATCTCCTTAAAGGCTTAGATTTAGAATCCTTGTATTTCAAGTATGTTGTTGGTTTTTTCATTGATGTCAAAAGTATGGAGATTGTGTGGTGGATTTTTTGGAAGGATGTTGGTGTTATCACATTTGGGGAGATTGTTGGAGATTGTTGGTAGTATGGATATGTTGCAGTTTGATGTTTTATTGATGTCAACCCTAGTGTGGAAAGTGTCGGTGTTGTTGGAAAGTGTTACAAATTTTGTAGATCTATTGAATAATTTTTTGTAATGTTGTTGATGCGGTTGGTTCACTTAGTCTCCAAGTGCTTTTGAGAAAATTTAAATAAAAGAGTGTGCAGTGACAAAGGTGTGTTCAATGTTGTGCTCCACATTTCTTCATGGTTGAAGATATGCTTGTGTGGTTTGGACATGATGATCAGAGGTGTTGAGAGGTTATGTATCCAAAGTTTCATTTTATGGATCATTTTGTAGTGAAAGTTGTGTTTGATAGTTTATCTGTTTGTGTAGAAGGTTGTTTGGGATAAATGAGATTGCTCTGCATTTCTCCACGGTAAATTTTCTTGTCTTGCAGATTTCAAAACAAACTTATATTGTTTGTAACTTCCTTCCCTTTAGGTTTTAGGTGTCAAGGTTTTCCACAAGGTTGGTTAGTAAGTTGTGTTCTGTGGCAGTATGTCTAGTTGCACAAATTGATAGTGTTCTCAGTTTCCAATAGTTGTGATAGAGTTGTAGAATATTTAAATGATGTTAGAATATTCTAATATGTTGTGTGGATGTTGTGGAGTGTTTCTATGTGGTCTCTATGACTTGGAGAAGTGTGTATGTGGTCACTTGTAGTGTTAGTTCGGGTTTTTCTGACCTAGCATGCCAGCGTTATTTGTGGAGGTACCTCATGGATTGTGGATGTGTTGTGTAGTGTGGTTAAGTATATTTGGGTCCTAGTTAACCCTTTGTGTGGTCTTCCTTCACTTATTTGCATCATGGAGGTGTTTGGTGTTGACCTATTTTGGTGTTGCACATTTTAGGTGCATACATTTTATTAAGGATGACCTAATTGAGATTGTTTTGGCCATGGATAGTATAAATGTAAGCTGATTTTTTGGAGATGAGTGTGGATTTGTAGAAGGTGTGCAAAATATTTAAATTTAATTAAGTGTGGTGATCTGAGTGTGATCTTAATTCCTATGACTCTAATGCAATGAGTAGAAGGGTCTACATTTTTAGTGTGCTTGAAGTTGTTGGATGTAGTGAGCCAAAGATTGCATCTAGAATAAAGTTTCAGTGGTGGATTTCTCTTGTTTCCTTAAGATAGGGAATCTCTTTGTAACAATCTTCTTTTATCTTCTTTCGTCTTAGCAGCGAGCCACTCGGTAGTGAGCCTTCTTTTTCTATGTAGTGGGTGCTTGGTAGTGAGCCTTCTTGTATTTGGTGTTGTAATTCATAAATATGTGAGCTAATCCTTGCAATGGTTTTTCTCTTCTTGGATTTTCCACATAAATCTAGTGTTCTTATGTGTTTGGATGTATTTGCATTATTGTTTCAAATGTTTGTGTTCTACTAATACATGATAAGGGTTTAAGGGCTAATAAGGATTTGAATGTTGATGAGGGATTGACTATTTTAAGCATAAAATTTATTCACCCCCCCTCTCAGTTGTCATGTGCATCTAACACCTTGTCCTTTTTCGTGTCTTTCTCTTTTTATCTTCCATGAACGACAAGGGCTTACTTGACCATCTCATATAATTTTATTTACATTTCTTCATATAACAACAACCACCCACCTCATCCATCTTGAACTTGGTAGTGTTACTTCTAATAGCCATCACCGAGTGATCCCACGAGTCTAGAAAAGAACATAACAATTTAAGCATGCAACAATCCTTGTCTTCAATCTTATCACCAACCAACTTCAAATGTGTAACAAGCATATTAAATCCATCCATGTGATCAACAACATATCCTCCATCTTCCATCTTCAAAGAATAGTTTATTTCATGGGAATAACTTATTTACTAATGATTTATCCTAATAAACATCTCCAAGTTTCTTCCAAAGATCTTTTGCACTCTTCATGGACATTCAGGAGCATTATATCAAGCAAGCAAAGTCTTATCAAACCCTTGGCTTTCTGATCTATCAAATCTCAATCTTCCTAAGATGTGCTTGCTTTTTTGGTACTAGATATTGCAGCCCATGGACCTTTATCCATGATAATATCTTCCATCTTGAGTTTCCACAACTCAAAATTACCACCATCAATCTTTTGCATTTCAATTGTACTTGATGTGCTTGCCATCTTTTTCTATCAATAAGGTTATTAAACCTTCCTATGTAAAACTTCCCCTAAAATATAGATTAAAAAAAACCTTCAACCCACCAACGTAATCAAGGTTGACCAAGCTTTGATATCAATTGAAAGTTAAGTTGAGTACATAGAAATAGTTCCCTACACCAATCTAACATAGGAGAGAGTTGCAAAAATTATTCAAACCCTTTAACTATTGCAACAACAAAAATATTGCACATAGAAATTTAATTAAACAATTAATCAATGAAACCATAACACATATTTTACATAGAAAAACCCTTTCGAGAAAACCCACATTCTAAACACCCAAATCAATTATATTATTTAGCAAATATGGATTACAATACAATAGCAGAGCTTATTCTCTTCAAGAGTTGTTAACATTGTATTCAAAATTTGGAATAATTTTGATAGCATAACAATAGCTCAAGAAATAATTAACATGTCATTTGAAAATAAACTAACACTGTAAGTATATATAGATGAGCACTTTGGCACCCAAAAAAGCATCCTCAATCTCTTGCAAATCTAATATTTGTAAAAACTCAAAAAAATGAGCTCTTAAATCAACCTGCTAAACCAAAACAACCTTATCCTCATCTTGGGAATCCATATCCAAGAAAAACATATTATCCATATCTTGGGAACCTAAAGAAAATAAAACTAAAAGTTGTTTTATTTCTCTTCAATTTTGATATAGAAAATACTAACCAAGATTTGCAAGTCAATGTAGGAAGTTACCAAAACATTTTTATCACTAATATGGAAACATGTGACATCATCCTCCCAAAAAATAGGACTTCCTAGAGTGGGTGCCAACTTCCTAAAAAATAGGGATCTTTGCATATCTCATCACATGTCATGTAGGATGCCATCTCAACGATAGGACCCACAAAGTGAATTACAACTTAGGAAGTTTAATACATTAGGATAAATTAATATGAACCTAATATAAATTAATTTCAATTAATTAATGCTAGGAATCAAAGGTTGAGACACCTTTATCCCATTACTAGTAGCAAGTTGGGAGTCCACAAAGTGTTGTAGCAAGCTGGAAACCCTCAAAGTGCAATATCAAGTAGAAGTCCCACAAACAGCTAATTCAAACATGAACTATTGCATCAAGTTCAATTGGCCAATAAATCACAACAACCCATTCATGGTGATGTGATCATGTTGTTTAATTCAATTGACATCATGTGTTAATATCATCAAAAAAGCTATTCAAATGAACCAATTTATTAACTCTTTAATGTTCAGTTCAATTGATTTTACCTGCAATATTTTGATGACCATGGGGGATGTGCAAACTTCTGTAGGATATGGAATCTCTAGAAGAGGCAAATGAACAAGGAATTCTAGCAAGCTAGATGAATCTAAATTTCCTTCTATGTGAAAGAATTCATTGGTACTAGTTGTGCAGGGAAGTCATTAGAACCAACTAAAAGTATTTGTTGATATAAGGAATCTATTTCACTTGTCTAAAAGCTTTATGTAATGCAAAAAAACCTTCAATTGTTAGTCATGTGGTCAAACACATCAAAACCAATCCAAACATTAGAAATTTTTGAAAATGGATAGTTTGGTATCAAATGTCTGCAAAGGCTCCTAAAATACCAAACATTCACATAGGCAAAGTCAATAGCAACCTAAAAATCTATAACTTGTAGCTAACCTAAAACCCGTAAAGCCATAATAGCCAAATTTTGTCCACTTTTCATCAAATTGGACCTGGAGACACCCATTAAGCTCTTATACATGGTGACATCATCAAATTGCCCAAATTATTTTTGAAAATCCTCTTGAAGCAACTAACCAAGGGTAAAAGCACAATCCATGTCACACTTTATAAAGGAATCAGCCAACAGCAAAAAAAATTATGAACTTCGATCACATAAAAGTGGTCTTTATGTTTTGGATTTCAAATGATATAAACTAATGAAATGTGGAACTTTTGATGAAGTTTATTCCTATAATTTTTCAAATTTTTAAAAAAATTGTTTTCATTACTTTTCTATCAATTTAAGAACAGATTTTGGAATGCTGAAAAATTTCAAAAAAAAGTGACTTCACAGGCTGTCAAGAAATAAATTGAAAAAAACTTAATTTCTCCCTATATTTTTTTCTTCAAATAGGTAACTTCAATATCTTGTGCATGGAAAAAAAATCAAATTTTGATGTATATTTTTCTCGTAATAACATTTTAAAGTCAAACTTGTCAAAATTTGACAGCTTTCATGGGCCATCAACTATTGTCTATTTTTTTAATAATTTTCAAAAAACAAATTATAGCCTTTTGAAGAAGACTCTCTCCTCTTGTGCCCCATATATTTTTTTAAAAAATTAATATGTTTTACTATTTTTTTTAATTTCTAATAAGCCTTTTTTTTAACTTTAACAACTTACTTGCATTATTTTAAAAATAAAATATATTAAAACTAATCAAAATATTTTAAAATTACATATTCTGATTCACCACTCCGAGCTCTACAAAAGGGTATTTTTCTTTTTTTTTAAAACATCATTCTGACTAAAGAAATACTTAGTTAAAGTTAAAAGTTTCAGAAAATTCTAAAAAAAGTTGAGTTGGCTACCAACTAGGATGCCACATAGACAATTTCAGTAGAAACAGATTCTATAGAAAGGGTTTCAGCTGAAATCCTTTCTATAGAAACCTCGTACAGTAAAATAAGCCAACTTAAGCCAATTTGAAAGCGACAAAGGGAAACAATTTTTTTTTAGATTCAGCTAAAACCTTGTCTGCCACCTACAAGCCACATGGTTTCGATGGAAACCTATTCGGCCGAAACATTTCTGGCCAAAAAATTTTCACTCGAAACTATTTATTTGGATGAAAGTGTGACACAACTTTGTGCTTTTACCCCCAAACTAACACTACTATAAACCTAAAGCAACTAAACTAAAAGGAACTATTTTTGGTTGATATAGTATATCTCATGGACTCAGATACTCTTGCAACAAAGAGGTTCAATGATGCATTCATCTACCTAATCATCAATAAGTTGTTTGGATGTTATATTGTCCAGATCACAAATGAAGGAAAGTAGTTGGTATCTTGGTAGGCACATTAGTTCATTCAATGCCCCATATTGACTTATATTAAAAAAATGGTTTTTCTAGAGCACCCTTCTTGCTCCCAAGATTTTGTAGCAACAAAATTATCTTGCTTAAGCTTAGCAAGAAAATCTTGGAAAGGAAAAATAAATTTACAAAAAGCATAACACCAAGGTTCAATTTCCTTTTGCATTGGCTTATTACACTTTCCCATCTATATTATGTGTCAAGGATTTTGAGGAGGAACTATCCTTCTTAAACTTCAGATTATATAATGCACTACCAACATAAATCCTAATGGTAGAGTGGAAAAATTCTTTGGGCAAAAACACCAGCATTAGGAAAACTTGGAAGATTTATGGGTTGATTTCCAAACTAGCACTTATGAAAATCAAGGATCTAAATATTGAAGAAGATATCCTTGACAATCTAAATATGATGGGAATATCTTGAATCCAATTCATGACATACAAAAAGTAGATACCATGCATTTGCATCTAGTTAATTGGATGATTGCAGAAGATAATGATGAGAAGAAGATCAACTAAAAGGTAGAGACCTATAGTTTGTGTTGGTTGGAGGCTCGAAGAAAGAATCTGTGAAAGGGAAAGAGTAGAAGAAGAAGAGAAAGAGTAATCCACCTCCCTTGCTAAAAAGAGCCAAGATAATAAAAACTTATCAAATAGAGAAAAGAATTAAGAAAACTTTTGAAAAGTCTAGAAAAATAAAATAAGTTGTTCAAATAGGGGTGGTAGGTGGATTTGGAGTAGCACCTTTACAATAGGTTCACCCTGATAAACCTAAGGTAGTCTTACCATCTCCTTAAATCTTTACTCATCAATTGGGGATGGCATAAATTGAGTCATCTCCTTCCTCTAAGAGGACTCCTTCTCCCTCCAAGTAAATTTCCAGGAATAGCAACTTTTCATGCACCATCATCATCAACAACACAAGAAGACAAAACATAGACTAAAGCCATGAATGAGGAACTAGATAAAAATGTGGAAGAGAAGTTGAAGAGAAGAGACCAAGTTATGTAAACTCCCCAATTACCTCCAAGAATAATGGAATCTCAATACAATATTGTATTAGTTGAGGATGTATGAGATAATATTGATAAAAAAAGATAATAGGAAATGTTGCAATGGGAAGTTAATCATCAACAAATGCAAACTCCTCAAAGTCCTCCATAGCAACAATAGGTACATACTCCTCCAATTTCCCCCACCATAGCATCAATAGACTGGCATAGCTATATATAATTTTTCTTCATGCCCAACTTGGTTGAATTTTGATTTTATTTCATGAAGGAGAAATCTCCAAATAAAACCATTTAACTTAGAAGAAATGATAGTAATGATTGACAAGAAAGGCCCACAAAAGCCTAAGGTCCTCTCACCCATTTGAGCAAATCATAACAAGGAAAAGTTTGTTGAGATAGAAACTATTATAGTTGATAAGGATCTACATGACATGGTGCCCCATGATTACCAAGTTACTCAAGTCAATTTGAATAGACAAACAAAGGAGAAATAAATTAATTCTTTGGATACGCTTGTTCATTCCTTGAAGCTAAGAATATAAAAATATAAAAGGACAAATAAATAGCTTAAGGAACAACTACAAATTCTTAAACACTTTATTAAAATTCTAAAAAGACAAATAAATAACTTAAGGAAAAACCACAAATTGTTAAAGATTTTATTAAAATTTTAAGGGTATGTGCATGATCATCATGGAAAAACAGGCCCTTAAGTGGTAAATCGAAATCAGAGTTAAGGCAACTTGACATAAAAATTTGAATAAGTTATCTATATTATTTCAAAAATATGTAAGAATAGAATCTGTAGAAAATTGAATGTAGTTTCTAAACTACTAGGTTCATTTTTTTTAAAAAATCTATTTGGTGAAGATTTGAAATTTCAATGCAGTGGTACTTAAATTCGAAGGAAAAAATAAGAAGTAGTGTCCATTCGACCACCCTAACCACAAAAATGATAATATTTTTTAATAAGATTTTATACATAAGTAGAGGACTCATGTCCAGATGTGATGCTTATTTTTGTAATTTTTTCCAAGTAAATAATTAATTATAATTTTTTATTACAACTTTTAAAAAATATAAAACTCATATGTCTAACCACCTTAACTTGGTCAAAACTTCATGAAATTCATTTTTTTCTTTTTTTCATCCTATATTATGTGAAGCATAGAATGTGATGCATTTTTGGATTCAAAAAATGTGATACCGTTTGAAAGCTATAGATTTTTTTTCAATCAGCCTATTAGGACTTTAGTAATTCAAATAGAAAATGAATAATAATTATTTATTAAATTCAAAAGTAAAGCATAATTTATATTGGTGGAAAGCTGAGAATATCCTTTAAAAACTCTTTTCATTTCATCAATTTTGGATTAAAAATTAGTCAGCCACATACCCTACAAATACCCATCATATTGCCACTTTTGGCCTATCATGATCTTGCACATACCCTTAATAATCTTGTTTACCTCACAAGAAGGTGCTTTGACAAATGCTCCAATTTTGGATACATCATAGGAAATGAAATAAAAACACAAGCCTTACATATCTATATAGACACATTTTTTTGGGCAAAAAATGTAATAGGTAGAGTTTGGATGCAAACTTTTGTTAGGAAGTTAAGATTGTCTAGAACCATCCAAAGATATTAGGAAGATGAGACTTTCTAGAGTCTTCCATAGAACAATCCATATTTTGAGTAGAACATTCTAGAAAAGAGGAGTTTCTAGATTTTGTATTGCATCTATAAATATGTACTATGCACAAGAAAATAGTGCATTTTTAGAAGGAATTAGAAAAAATTGGATGGTTGTAAGCAAGTTAGATTAATATATTATTGGTTTTCAAATACATATCTTTGTTTATGCTCTATTTTTTTCTCTGTTTATTATCTTTCCAGCAACTATTACAGTGTTTTTATATTGTTCTGGGTCTATTTTTTACATGGTATCAAAGCTAGAAAAATATTGCTAGAGTGATTTGTTTGTAGGGCTGTTATATTGCTAGATTCTTGCTAGATTGATATTTGTTTGAATCTTGATTTTCTTGCTAACATGGGCTCTTCAAATGAAGTTTTTCCTATCTTTGATGAAAGTGCTTTTGCAAACTAGAAGATTGCAGTCAAAAAAGCTCTAAGAGAGAAGGCTTTTATGGAGGATAGTGAATAAAGAAATTGGGGAACCTCAACAAAATGATAGAGAAAAGGAGTTGTGGAAATGCAAATTGGAGCAAGCAAGAGGTATTATTGGTAAAGCTTTAAGCCCCAATCTGAATAGAAGATTTGTTGATGTTGATAATCCAATAGAGTTGTGGGAAAATTTAGAAAAATATTATAAAGATGTAGATATTGCTAGCATGTTTAGTATAGAAGAGAAATTGATGAACTTAGATCCATCTGATTTTGAAAAAATGACTGATTACTTCAATGAAGTTACATTTTTAAATGCTCAACTGAAGAAAATAGGTGTTGAATATGCAAAAAAAAATATTTTCAATTGATTGCAATGGTTGAAAGTAAGCTTCCCCAGCCATACAAGGTATTTAAGGAATCAAGGAAAAGGGTTCTTCAACTAAATCCCAATACCCCCAACAAACTTTTGATCAATTTTTCAAGTTTGTTTTAGATGAAGAAGTTCGGCTTATTAAAGAAGGATATATTAAGAAGAGTCATGCATATGCAGCTAAAAGTAATTTTTTTAGAAATGATGGAAAGAAGAATTGGAAAGGATATAATAAATTTCAAAATAATGAAGGTTCTAACCATTTTTCTAGAAATGATGGTGCAGAAAAGCAAGTTGGAAGAAAAACCATTATTTGTAGGTACTGTGAAGGTGAGAATCACATGGAAAAATTTTGTTTGAAGAGGGACAATGAAAGGAAGCAATACAAGCCCAAGCAAGAAAGGTTTAAGGATGGAAAGAAGGATAGACATAGCTTCATAGCCATCTCCCTAAAAAGGCAAGAGAAATCAAATGAGGAGGTAATTGCTACACCCGAGAGTAAATCTAGTGTTAAGGTGGGATACTTTGCTTCATATTCTAATAAAGAATGGATTTTAGATTCAGGAGCATCATCTCACATGACTAGGGATAGATCTTTGTTTATTGATTTTTATGAAGGGAAGAATTCAGATCAGGAAATTACTATTGGCAATAAAATGAAACTTCCAGTTTTAGGAGCAGGAACTGTTAATGTAACAAATGGGTCTTTGAAAAATGTTTTACCGATTGAAGGGTTAGGAGTAAATCTTATTTCAGTATATAAAATTGTTGAAACTAGATATGATTTTTTTGTCACTGTTGATCAAGTTATTGTTAGAGATAGAAAAGACCCAAGCAATATAATTGCTATTGGTAGAGTTGATCATGAAGAGATTCTATTTAAATTTGT
Source organism: Sequoia sempervirens (assembly GCA_007258455.2). Taxonomy (NCBI): domain Eukaryota; kingdom Viridiplantae; phylum Streptophyta; class Pinopsida; order Cupressales; family Cupressaceae; genus Sequoia; species Sequoia sempervirens. The sequence goes on along the minus strand of VDFB02096281.1, from coordinate 5,265 downwards.
GGGGTTTGTTGATGATGAATACACATTCTCTCATACTTTTATTGCTCAAATTGATTATATGTCAAAACCTTGGCATGCTAGACTTGGACATATAAATTATAGAAAATTACAAGACATGATTAGAATGGATATGGTCAAAGGATTAGCAAAAAAATTAGCTTCTAAAGGTGTTTGTGAAGGATGTGTGTTAGGAAAACATCATCAAGATCCTTTTGATTCAAATAAAGCATGGAGAGCTAATCATCCGCTGCAACTCATTCATAGTAATTTATGTGAACCAGGTTATCCTTCACTTTCAAGTGCTAGGTACCTTCTCACTTTTATTGATGATTACAGTAGGAAAGTATGGGTTTATTTTCTTGAAAGGAAAAATGAAGTATTTGAAGTTTTTCAAAATTTTAAGGCATTAATTGAAAATAAAAGTGGGAAAAGAATTAAATGTTTAAGGACAGATAATGGGGGTGAATATTGAAATTATGCATTTGAGTCATTTTGTGAAAATTATGGTATTAAGATGCAAAGAACAATTCCTTATACTCCTCAAAAAAATGGGGTGGTTGAACGAATGAATAGAACTCTTTTAGAAATGACTCATTGTATGTTGCATTTTAAAAGTTTGCATAATAAATTTTGGGGTTTGGTTGTTTCTTGTGTTGCACATATTGTAAATAGAATCCCTAGCAAATCTCTCACAAATATCACCCCTGAAGAAGGATGGAGTGGTAGGAAACCTCACATTGGGTATTTTAAAGTATTTGGGTGTATTGGTTGGGCACACATTCCTGATGAAAAGAAACACAAGTTAGAACCAAGGAGTTATAAGTGTTTGTTTATGGGTTATAGTGAAGAATCAAAGGCTTACAGGTTATATGATTTGACAACAAAAAAATATTTATCAATAGAGATGTAAAGTTTGATGAACATTCGCAACTTCCAGCCTCTTCTTCTCACTCTACAACAACCAATGCTCCCTATATCAATGAAGATGAAGTATGCACTAATAAAACAGCTAATGATTGTGATCAGCCTCTTTTTGCAAGTAGTGATGATGAAGAAGATGATGTTTCAACTAGACAAAAAATAAGGAGTGTTGAAGAAATATATATGCAAGGCCCAAAGAACCAAGGAAGAAATGGTAGTTCTCTCATGGCCAAAGTATTGCAAATTAATGATCCAAGCTCATATGAGGAAGCTAGAGGGAAGAAAGAATGGGAGCAAGCTATGAAAGAAAAATATGATGCTTTGGTGAAAAATAAAAATTGGGAACTTGTGCCACTTCCCAAAGGTAAGACATTGTGATTGGTTGAAAATGGGTTTATAAAACAAAATTTAAATCAGATGGTGCTATAGAAAAATTTAAAGTTAGATTGGTTGCTAAGGGATTCAATCAAAAAGAGGGTGTTGATTATGAAGAAACATTTTCTCTTGTCATTAAAATGAATACAATTAGAATTATTCTTTATTTGGCTGCAAGTTTTGGGTGGCATGTTCATCAAATGGATGTCAAAAATGCTTTCTTAAATGGAGATTTATATGAAGAAATATATATGGATCAACCACCAAGTTTTGTAGATCAACAACACCCTAATCTTGTTTGCAGATTAAAGAAGTCACTTTATCCAGAATTAAACAAGCACCAAGAGCATTGAATGAGAAGATTGATAGGTATTTCAGCTTCATGGGTTTAAAAAATGTAAATCAAATCCAAATCTTTATGTGAAGAGAGTGCAAAATGAAATTATTCTTGTTTCAGTTTATGTGGATGATTTACTCATAGTTGGACCAAATATTGGGTTAATTAATGATTTGAAATAAGATCTTAAAGGGGAATTTAATATGAGTGACTTGGGTGAACTAAATTATTTTCTTGGCTTGCAAATTAGTAGGCTTCATGATGGGTTGTTTATTTCTCAAACAAAATATGCTTTGGATCTTTTAGAAAAATTTAAAATGTTTGAATGCAAGTCAGTCCCTACTCCTTTCCAATCTAGAGTTAAGCTTACTAAGGAATGTACCTCCAAGAAGGTGGATGCTACTTTATATAGACAGCTTGTTGGTAGCTTGGTTTATCTAACCCATTCTAGACCAAACATTTGTTTTGCAGTTAATATGGTATCTAGATTTATGCAGGAACTGAAAGAAAGTCATTGGTTGGCTACCAAGAGGATTTTGCAATATATTGGTGGAACCATTTACTATGGCATACGTTATAGTTACAAGTCCTCATTTTATTTGATTGGCTTTACAGATTCAGACTAGGGAGGTGATATAGATGACAGGAAATCTACTATGGTTATATTTTTTAGCTTGGGTCAGGTCCAATTACATAGAGTAGCAAAAAACAAACAACTACATCATTTTCTTCGTGTGAAGCAGAATATAGAGCAGCAAAAGAAGCTAGAAAGGAAGTAGTTTGGATTCGAAATCTTTTATTTTAGCTTGGTTTTGCACAAAGTTCAACTACTACTTTGTATCGTGATAATCAAAGTGCTATACACGTTGCAAACAATCTTGTTTTCTATGCTAAAACAAAGCACATTGAGATTGATGTTCACTATATTTGGGATCTTGTTCAAGCAAATTTTGTTAATCTTCAATCTTGTCCAAGTGAAGACCAAGCAGCATATATATTTACTAAGAGTATGCTTGAGACCAAATTTCTGAAATTACGGGGTATGTTGGGCATGATTGAGGTGAACATTAAGGGGGGATAGTAATATAATGTTCCCCTCTCTTTTGTATTTTCTTTGTATTCTTCTAGCCAATATTAAGGGGGGATGTTAGGAAGTTAAGATTGTCTAGAACTATCCAAAGATGTTAGGAAGATGAGACTTTCTAGAGTCTTCCATAGAACAATCTAGATTTTGAGTAGAACATTCTAAGATGTAGAATATTCTAGAAAAGAGGAGTTTCTAGATTTTGTATTGCATTTATAAATATGTACTATGCACAAGCAAATAGTGCAATTTTAGAAGGCATTAGAAAGCATTGGATGGTTGTAAGCAAGTTAGATTAATATATTATTGGTTTTTCAGATACATAACTTTGTTTATGCTCTATTTTTTGCTCTGTTTATTTTGTTTCCAGCAACTGTTACAATGTTTTTATATTGTTTTGGGTCTATTTTTTACAACTTCATAAACAAATTTACCGGATAGATCAAATAATAGAATTTTTTTTTATCTTACGAGGAAAAAGGATGATTCATATGAGAAAAATATTCCTTTGATCAAGGAGTTATATAAAATATATTTCTTTGATCAAGGAGTTAGTGAATAATAGAAAACTATGAAAAGAATAGCATTCAAGAGAGACGTGATTATTTTTTCATACAAAAGATCCTTGAAGAACGAGAAGGGTCAGATAAAGTAAGGGATAATTTTTGAGGATTTTGTAAATCTAATAATCAATCCTGACTTAGTTAATATAAAGAAACATGAAGTGAATCATCACATGAGATCCAATGAGTTGTGAAATAAAAATTTAAGGGATTGGCACATAAACTAGATGGGAAGCCATTTGATCAGTAGATGCAACTCATATTGGACTTTAAAATTTTGGATAAAGATTTGATCGACATGAGCAACTAGCTACATTTCTCACAAGCAAATGTATGAAGACTCAAAGTTCATGTTGGATTTTCTAAAAGGTTCTAATAGTGCAAGTGTTAAAATGCCTACCTCAATTTTAAGTAGAAATAAAAGGAACAACTATAAAATTAAATTTGATTAATTTTAGCGTCAAGCTAAATTTTATATTTTTAGCATGTTGGATAATTATTGATTGAATTTATTCTTTTATTTGTAATTCAATAAATATTTGATATAAAATGGGTCTCATTCAGAATATAAAGTGGGTTTCTATATTTTAGGTATGGTCAAGTAGTAGTTTTGGAGTTATCCATAAACTTGATGCATATGTTAAGTTGTGAAGATTGAAGTTAGAAAGTTATTTTTAAATATGATTTAAATTTAAAACTAGCATACATATATTACATATTAATATATATATATAATACGCCTAGCAATGAAGACAGAGGTGAGGTTTCCCGCACTATAGAAGTAGGGAAAAAATGGTAGATCATCTCAGACCTATAGTCCCTCTAGAATAGCTTCGTAGTCACCATGAATAGACTTCAATAAACATGGAAGTGATGTGTAAAAGACATGTGCATAAATTTCTATGAAAGATATCAGTCCAATCAAGCAACTACATGTGGCATATTATGCATTGAGAATGAATGGAAAGCTTGCAAAAAATGTTGAAGCCTAAGGTAAAGCACTATTCACATCCAATTTCAATATTCATGTGTACCTAATTATCCATTTCTGTCAGTGAATCATAGAATCCATTGAAAAAAAAAATTGAATACTTTTCTATTCAAATTTACTAGTACCTTTTCAAAAATATTTTTCAAAGCTAGGTTTCCAGTTTTCCAAAAGAAAAAAAAATCCGTAAAATTAAATCTTTGATTTGCATGTTCCATTAAGCTGCATGTTTCATATAAATAAATATACTATTTTTTAGCCTTAGACTTAACCCTTGTCATAAATGACATAAGATTAATGTGTCCCATTTGAAGAATTAGTAGGGTTATGCAATTGTTGTCTCATCATGCATGTGATGGAATGCTTTAAATTAGAAATCTTTTAAAATGTTCATTTTTTCATTTGTTTACTTACATAAAAAAATTGGCAGTGGAAAACGAATTGAGTTGGAAAACTAGATACACCATAAAACTTATCATTTTTTAAAACGAATTGGTTTGGAAAATTAATCACACCAAAAAGAGAAATATTAAAAAAAAAATCCAAACAAAGATATTTATAAGCCAATTTATATCATTTGAAATCCCAAATCATAGAATTCAAAGGGAGAAGATATCTTATAGATATGATATGAGAATTTGTCCAAGGAAGATCACTGCCTGCACCAAAGAAGAATGCCATAGAATCAAAAAAATTATGCATCTTATCAAACATGTTATGTTGTGTTGAGTTGCTTTCAATAGAAGTGTTTCACCAAAGATGATGTATATTAATAGATCTGCGTAAGAAATTAATGGCTTCCCTACTAAAACTTCAGTTGTTAAATTCATGGTGAGCGTTACATGCCTCTGAATGAGGGGTCTTCATGCCTCTTTTCTATGTGGTATTCACATCATGTGCAACATGTTCAATCCTACAGAAAAAAAAAAACAAACATTGTTGGACACTACAGAATGTAATGCTCTTCCTTTTCAATATTAGCCACTCCAAAATGTAT
>VDFB02096280.1:0-16598 GCA_007258455.2 Sequoia sempervirens | reverse complement strand
TATTCATGCACATTTTCTAGAATCTGACCTAGGTACATTTTATTCAATTTTATGTGTTTTCACATTCTACTTAATTACATGGATGTCTTGGCACTTGGAAAGGATTTTTTTGTGTTGGATGACATAATTTGATCTACTTTATATGCACTGAGGTTATTAGTCTCTGATCTTTTCACTTGCGTGAGTATCATGGGTTTTTTGTTCATCCTTCTATGATCAACTTGGATAAGGATAACTATGAGTCTTGGTGAAATGGCATCCTAACACATCTCAAGTGGCTTGATATTTTTCCTTAATGGAATGGACTGATACCTACACCAAACACACAAGTGAGTTTGTCGGCATGGGGTATTATCAGAGATTATATTATAGGGGTTGTTTGTTCTAGTGTTGATCTTGACACTATGTGTGTTATGTCAGACATTAAATGTCCCCATACACTTTGGGAGATTTGTGGAGATCCTCATATCTCTCCATACTTGAAGGACCCTATTGTATATTGTCTCATCCCTCTTGCAGATGTAGATTTCATACATTTTGATGATGATACTTTAGAGGAGCTTGAGTATATCATAGGTCTTGCATGTTCTGATGGTTTAGAGACTTTTCTTCATGTTCCCACTCTTTAGATCAATACTAAATCATCATCTTCTATTGTTCTTAATCAGTTTGACATCGCCACAACCTTGGCCCCTATTGATTCAATGCAAAAAGACATCATACATCTTCCAGACATGGCTACTTGTGATTCATATCTTGCAAACATATCATCATTATTTGTGGAGTCCTATATTGTAGATCTAGAGGATTTATTTGAGGACATTCATCTCCTCTTTATTGGAAACCACACATCATTGTTGGACCACCATCTTCATCACCTTTGTAGCTTGTTCTATATCAATCTACACAAGATCTTGGATCGACATCATCACTTTCCAATATGTGGACACATGAGAAATTTTCATAGGCACACATCATTTGGATTTGGATTCTTGATTCACCCATTCTTTTGTATTGGATTCTCCAATCATGAGTGGATTTGTTTCTTCCTAAGGGGAGAAATGTTGTTTGCAAGTAGTGGATCATATTCTGTCTGTAGGCATTCATCATTGGCACGAGAACACTTTCTTTATGGGGGGATTTTTATCCTCATTTTCTCTCTCCCATTGGGGGACATCTATTGTACTTCCATGACAAATGCAGTCCTTTGGGGGTCACATTGAATCCTCCTTCTATTATTCTTTCATTAGTGCAGTCATTTCTTTTTCTCTTTTAGAGAGGAGTTTTTCCCATGTGGTTTTCTTCTTTTCTTTATTTATGAGAGATTTTGTTTATTTGTACATGGGTACCTCATTAGGACTTGTATTGGGGACCCATCCATGTATCCATCTTGCATTCTACATCAGGGTTTTTAGCTTCTCCCTAAGTTAATCTTAAGGGGGTGTTGGAGTAATTAGGATATCACTTGATAATTAATTAATCATTAATTAATTATTAAGTTCCTTATTACTTTATTCACTTAAGCTAAACTTACGAGTACTTTTTATTATTATATTGGGATAGTTTTAGGTCTAGTTGTCTCATTACATGAGATTAAGACACTTGTCACAATCTAATGGAATCCTCATCTAGGGTTTGCTTTATTTTTCTTTTATAAGCATGCAAATTAATTGTAATCATTACAATTCACATTAATTCATTCAATATAGAAGGCATATGAGATGCTTTTATGGATTCAATATTTTTCTCTCTTGGTTGCATAGCAAATCAATTGCTTTGATTTCTTAGATATAATAGGTGTTTTGGTTGTAGGGATTTCTGGGAGCTACGGGGTTCAACTCCAACAATAAATTATCTTCTTATGTCTAAAGTGGTTAAGAAGAATGAAGTGATAACCAAAAAGGGAGGTAAACCGCCCATCAAGGGTAAAATATCTCATAATGGCTTCAACCATCTCATCCTAGATGGGCTTTATGGTATTTATGGCATAGCCACCACAAGAATTCCTCACCAATTTATCCCTCTCATTCCCTTTAAAAAAGACATTAAGAGCGGCATTTGAAACTTTTTATCCCTATAAAATTTCCTATCATTAGTGGGAAAACCAGAAATCTTACCTATAAGATCTTTCGAGATGTCAAACTCGATACCATTCATGGACAAGACCCTATCCTTCCAACCAGCCATGAACACCTTGGAAACTTGAGGATCATAACCATGAAGACATTAAATGTAAGGGGCGACACCTCCTTCCATGAGAATTCTCCAAACCCACTCATTGATTTTAGTGTCTTCGCAAGAAACAGGCTCAACCTAACTCTTGTTGCCCCCCATATTCATAGAATACTAGAGAAAAAATGGGTAGAGGGAACCAAAATGAGCTAGATCAACTAAGAATCCAAAAAAATAACTAGAAGGATAACCAAAATGCACCACCAAAAATAGAAGGAAATATCCCAACAAACACCCACAATCTGTGTGATCTGTAGATTGAAAAGACATAAAGTAATCATAATCAAGAATGGCCACTTAAACACAAGCCTAACGATGTCCTTGAAAATCATTAAATTGACATTGAAGAAGGGACTCCAAACTTCCATAATTAAATTAACCATTATAAAGAGGGAGCTAAATTCCATGGGATATATGATATTTTTTACTTTGAATGGGAGCAAGTCAAAAGACCCCCACTCACTAGGAAAATCAGAAACCCCTAGATTAGCAAAGTAGTTGGCTAACCTATTACCCCTCACAGTAGATATGAGATAAAGAAAACATCAAAGGTTTTTAGGATAGAAATAGAATCCCTTACAATTTTCTCAATAGACCAGCTAGGGGGTTGCAACTCCTTGAGACAATTTATGATATTTAGAGAGTCCCCCTGAAGCCACACTCTCTTGAAACCTTTGAATGAGCCAGTTTGAGGGCATAGTAGGTTGCAAATGCTTCTGTAAAGTGGTTTGTCTAGATTCCTAAAGGGAGCACCGCAACAAAAACAAACCTATCATAAGAATTTCTAATCACTCCCCCATAACTAGCAGACCCCAAATTACCTTTAGTCTCTCCATCAAAGTTAACTATAACCCAATCTAGTGGAGGATCACACCAAAAAAATTATCTTTGGAAATCTTAGCTTTCATAATCAGAGAGAAGATATCAAAAGGGAGCCTCCAATGCCAAACCACTTGATAATCATAATTACTAATCGAAGCTTTATGACAAAAAAAATTAACCTCAGAGACCCCAACTAAAAAGTTATCCTTAATAGTAGAACAAATTTTAAAGGACACCTTGTGAGCAGTCATAAAGGAATTTTTGAAAATATTATTATTCCTTTCAATCTAAATACCCCATGCCACATGATGCAATATGAGAGACCAAAGAAATAACAAACAAAGTTAGAAGAGGGGGCCACCCATTGGGTACAAATATCATCAAAAGAGGAGGGAAAAGCCCAAATCAAGTTCCAAAGAGACAAAACATAAGCCCAAATATCATTAAAAAAGCTACAGTCAACCAAAAGATGGATAAATCTCTCATAATCCACTTCGCACAAGAAACACCTATTAGGCATTGAAAAGCCCCTTTTCCACAAATTATCCACAGTGAACGCTTTATTTTGGTTCAATAGCCAGAAGAAGATATTGATTTTGGGAATCAACTTAGGATTCCACAAGGTCACACAGAAAGGAGGATGATCATTACTTCGATGTTTCAAGGAAAATGCGGACACCATAGAGAATAAATTATAAGGGAGAAGTTCCAAACAATATGATCAGAAGGGTGAGAGATCAGAATATGAACCAAAGATAAAAATAGGTGAAGATCATCAATACTTAGTAAATCACTATGAATAACCTTCCAACAGCCATTAGAGATATAATCAACAATATAATAGCCATAAGATCTTAAACAAAAATCCATAAGAGGATGAGCCCAAGGAAAATCTTTCAAAGGGAAGCTCCCTAGCAACCAATCATCCTTAAAAAGAATGTTGCAACCATTACCAAGAGACCATCTGAGCCCCTTGGAGATAATAGAATGAGACTTCATAAAATTCCACAAAGAAAAACCAAAAATAGGAACAAATTTATCCTTAAAAAAATCTATGAACTTGTCAATGCCCCTAAGATACTTGTTGGACAAGATCCATGTCCATTCGGGATTATCAGAAAGAAGTCTCCAAAGTTGCTTGGTGAGTAGAGAGAAGTTGAATTCCTTCAACTTTCTTATCCCAAGACCTCCCCACTTCTTCGGCTTGCATGCTTCCTCCCACAAAACAAGGTGCATTTTTTTCTAATCTTTAGTTCCATACCATAATTTTTTTTTGAATACTCTCAATCTTGTTCAAGAAGATTTTGGGGTTCTTGAAAAGACTCATAGAATAGTCTGGAAGATTCCTAAAGAATGACTTTAATTAATTGAACCTTACCAACCTACTTGAGTAAAGCCCCTTTTGATCCAACAAGTGTGGCCTGAAACTTATCAATAATGCCCAACCAAAAAGAAGGAGAAACTTTGTTAGAGCATAAAGGTAGACCCAAATAGGTGGAAGGAAGGTCCCCCACATCACACTAGAAAATCTGGGCAATCTTTCTCTTCTTATCTTTAGAAGTATTCAATAAGAATATATTACTTTTGGGAAGACAAACTTTTTGACCTGAGGTAGCTTCATACTTAGATAAAATGGATTTAATAGCTTTAGCCTCCCTCATACATGCCTCCCTTGAGAAGATTGCGTCATCAATAAATTACTGATGAGAACAAACTCGATCATTTGAGGATGAATTCATCCCTTTCAACAAACCAACATTAATTGAATTTTAAATAAATCTGACCATAGACTCAACCATAATTATAAAAAGAAAAGGAGAAATCAGGTTGCCTTGACATAGACCCCAAGAACTATTGAAGAAGCTAAAGGGAGTACCATTGACTAAAATAGAAAATTTAGGGGTAGAAATCAACTACCAAATAAGTTGAAGCACATTACCAGCAAAATGAAATGCTTCATAACTTTAATCAAGAAATTCCAATCAACCCAGGTGATCATATGCTTTTAATAGGTCAAGCTTCAACAAAAACTGTTGAAAATGGAGGCAATTATGTAGCTTTAAAACTTGTAAAACTATTATACTATAGATCTAATTAAGTGTTCTTTGTTACAATTTCTTTGTGGATGATTATCTATTTAATTCATTTTACCATTTGTAGAAGTAGACAAAAGATTGTAGAAGAATAAGACTAGAAGAAAGAAGTTACACAACATATACCATGGAGAAACCCTTTCGGGAAAAAACTCCACCAAGAATCAATGTATTATTTAATCTCAGAATAAGATTACAATAATTCCAATCCTCACTTGAGATGCTTCTTTTTCCTTCAACAATTCTTCTTCACAACCTGCAATAAAATATGATAAACTCTCTTCAACTTGCTGCAATAAATAGACAATAATGAGCCTTGTAAACTCCAAAGAGTTTACAATTACAAAGCACAATGCTTATCTCACAAAACCCACACCTATTCTTTGCAAGTAGAGTTCTACCGTGAAGAACAATGTCAAAACAAGTCCTTCATCCATTTGGGCGTCCAAAACTGAAGTGCTAACTCAATGTTGATTCTGAAGATATCTTGTAAGCTTCTCCTCAAAGTTAGTGCCCAAGAATGGGCCCATTTAACTCAGTCTTATAAAATATCTTATCATGCAAAAGTGTTAACTCCAAGATGCCAACTTGGGCACCCAAGTTGGGTCCAAGTCAATCTCTGTTAACTGAAACATATCTCTCCACCATTCATGCAAATATCATGCATGATTGATCATCCCCCGTTAACTTAAAGTAGTCACCTGTTATCTGTCATGCAACTCAAGTCATTAGTCATGCATTCCAAGTTCAACTAAAGTCAACTAGCATTCAACTAAAACTAACTATATGCAACTGAAGATAATTGAACCATTGAACTAAACTGAACTGAACTGAACTAAACTGAACTCCATGCATGTAAACATAATCCCTAACTTCTAGGATCTTTACATGCATTACTGAAGTGTTATCTTTTACTCCAAACAATTAACTTAACTCAAGGGTGAGTTCCACCTTCAATGTGGGTGCCCCTGTGCTCCTATTTTGTAGGAGCTCTTCATGGACATCCCCACATGTTCCTATCATTTAGAATTAATTACAAATGTCAATTAACATGTTTATTTCATTCAAATTTAATCTCTTTCTAATCCTAGTGTTGGGGAACACTTTCCAAGCACTTAGGAGATACATGAAATAATGTTTAGGATTGCAATTAAATGGCATCCTATTCCCCAAAAAAACTAGATTTGCATTAATAGATAAAGAGTGAATATTCTCATGCACTGTCAAGATTGAATCAAGAATCTAACCTCCTAGGAAAAAATCATTTTGTTGCAAGTAAATAATAACAGGGAGGACAAACTACAAGTGAGAATCCAACACCTTAGGAACAATTTTATGGATAGAATTACACAAGTTAATCAAATGAAACTTGGCAAAGGAAGAAGTCCCAGGCTTCTTAGGAATGAGAACAGTAAAGGCAGAGTTAATCTCCTTTAATAACAAGTTTCTACTCCCAAAAAAATCCTTAGTTGCATTAGTAACATCCTTCAAACAAAAATACCAAAAGAGTTGTAAGAAAAACATGGGAAAACCATCAAGCCTCGAAGCTTTGTTACCTTCAAAAGAGAAAAAAACATGCTTATCTTCATTCTCATAAGGAATGCTAACCAATTCGTTGTTAGTATCCTCTGAAATAATACTAGGAATGACATTTAAGAAAGAATCTTGGCACTCCTGATCCAAAAAAAGCTCATTGGAGAGAAGGTTAGAAAAAGAGGCCAACACAGATATTGATAGAAACATCAGTATATTGAATAGGCTTTATATGATTAGAGGCGTGATGCTTCATAGTAGAGAGATGGAAAAATTTGGCATTCCTATCATCACTCTTCAACCATATAGCACATGACTATTGTTTCTAGAAATTTTCTTCCCTAGAAATAATGACATGGAAGCAAGACAAAAGATAAATTCTCCTGGGAAATGAGAAGAGAATCTGTACCAATGGATTGAATATGCCGCTACATCCCATCTGAATCCTCCTTAACCAAGGTCTTATCTTCAAAGATCTAACCAAATGAAGACTTATTCCACTTTTGAATATTAGTTTTCACAAACATGGAATTTTTAACAATCCTAAACAACGTAGAGCCATTCCACCTTAATATCCCACCATAACTTCACTTTATCCCTAATACTCAGATGAGAATTCCATATTTTTTCAAATCTAAAAGAGAAATTATTTTTTTTGCCTAATAACTTTGCTGAAAGAATAATAGGAAAATGATCAGACCCCAACTTGGTCAAAGCCAAAAGGGCACAAAAATAGTTGAGAAGTCAAGCTAGGGATAATAAAGCATGATCAAGCTTCACTTGGATAAGATCCTCCCCACCCTTCTGTTAGACCAAATATAGTTTTCCCCTTAAATATCTAAGTCTAATAAAGCATTATCATTGATAAACTGCATAAGATCAAACCAACTATCTGATTGGATTTGTGAACCACCCAATTTATCAACATTATTTAGAGGAGTATTGAAATCCCCCATAACCATCCATCTATCAATAAAAAATATAGCTTTAAAAATGCACAAACTATTCCACAACCTCTTTCTTGCAGACTTATTATTGGGAGCATAGATATTATAAACATTTTAAGAGGAATCATCATGAAGATGGGTGAATCTAGTAGCAAGATGATGAGGATCAGCCAGAAGGGAAAATCCCTTAACATTACGAGGGTTTCATAAGGTAGCAATCCTACTAGACACACCATCAACATTAGAACTATGAGAAAATAATCCTTAAACCATTGACTTTTGAGTATTTCCAACTTATCACTCTGCATTTGTCTCCTGAATTAGAACAATTTCAGGCTTATGATATCTTATCAAATTAAATAAAAGATCATGCTTATGAGGGTTATTAAGCCCCCTTGTTTTCCATGATATAATCTTCATAAAGACTTTAAGGGTGTGCTCTTCAAGCACATGTCAAACAGAGTTTTTTGAGTACCTTCAACTATTTCTAGCTTACTTTCTTTCTCTCTATATTGTTGGGAAGAGGCTTTGCCTTTTACCCTAGACTCTAAACCACAATCAGACTTGAGTCTATTCATAGTAATAACCCCAATGGGAGAAGAGGGATTTCTTCTATTCCTCCCTTTAACCAAAATAAAAGGAGGATCTTAGGAACTAACCATAGGTTTTAGATCAAAAGTTGATAACACAAACAAATGGGAATCCGCAGGTCCTTTCGAAGGCAAAGCCACACTTAAAGGTTGGGTAGCTAATGGAGAAGCACACCCAACAACAACCACAACTTGAGCATCATGACCCTCAATGGGCTCCAAAGAAACAAACTTGGTTTGAATAGCCTCCTTCAGATCACTAATATCATTTGCTCACCCACCCATTGGAGATAAAGGAAGATCAATGAAAGAGCTCTCAAAATATTTGACAACTATAGAGCCAACCTCCTTACAACCCAAGAACACATTTGAGATAATCTCCCAATCAACATCAAGAGCTAGATCAACCTTGTTTCCCATTCCAACTTTCTCCCTCCATTACTTTTGAGGAGGTTTTTGAGGCTTATTGGGACACTTTTTTGCCTAGTGACCCACCCTTTTGCACATAAAATAGGCAAAAGGAATGGATTCAAACTCAATCATTTTATTCCACTCACCTAGCTTAGAGTTGATCTTGATCTAAGATGGAAAATCAGAGGAGTGTTCAATTTTAGGATTCAGGCAGATTGGAGCAATAAACATTGACAATTACATGCAAATTAAATATCCCAAAAATAACAATGAAGAATAACACAAAAGAGATCAACACAAAAATTTAATGTGGTTCACCCAATATGGGCTACATCCACAAAAACTCAGCCATCCAATGATTTTATTATCTAGTGCAAAACATATTACAATCTCATGAATGTCATACTGCAACATACATCCCAACCACTTATAACAAGCCTTTTGGAAGCTTCTAGAATTAGGGCTTTACAAAGTCATTTTTCCACTTGATGTGTTAATGGGGAAAAACCTTGACGTGTTAACGAAAAAAAAAAATTGGGGGTTGTGCCCCCAAACCCCCGCTTAAGGCTTGACTCGGCCTTGAACCCTAATGAGGATACATTACAAGAAAATTTTTTAGGGGTTGAGCTCCCGAACCCTTGTTATTGGGGGCTATTGCTCCCAAACCCCCATTGTCGGGGATTGTCACCCCCAAACCCCCGCTATTGGGGGTTGTCATCCCCAAACCCCTGCTCAGGGCCTAACCCAGCCCCAAACCCCAGTGAGGATACATTACAAGTGTATAATATTTGCATGATCATTCACCGTATATCAACATTCAATATTCACACAAATATGAGCATAGACTAAACAATAACGAGAAGTCATTTGGTCAATGAAAATAAAGTTACCAAAAGTATTTGTTGAACCTCTAAAGACTTCCTCATTGCAAAACTCCATAGGAAAACTTAAAAGTTTGACCTAAACCAAGGCTGCATTGAAGGAGAAATTGCTAAGATTGAACCTAGATTCCCATTTTTCAAAGCCAAAGTAGATTTACCAATAATCCAAGGACCAACAATTAGCACAATGAGCAAATCATCCTCATAAGTGAAAGAAAAGGAGAAAAAACCCCTCGACATAGCAACAACATCAACCTACGCTTTGGTCCTCCAATGCTTGAAGGTTAGAGACCTAACCATTTTAATGTTTGGAAATTTATATTGTTACATTACATATTGCTTAATGTATTAAGCATGCACTAATAAATATTTATTAAAAGCACAACAATAAATGGGGGATACCTTCATACAATGGCATGTCTTGTACAAGAGATAACTCATTATCACTAGCAAGGATAATTGACCTTCTACCAAAATATTTTGCGGCATGTGATGGAAACACTTCTTTAAGCACTTGTTGATATCAACAAACAACTTGGATATTGTAAAGTATTCAACAATGAGAATACGTTGAATATTCTTCAACTCTTCCTATAGTGTAACTAATTATTAGTAATTCAAAGGTGACATATTCTTAATAGGCATAAATTCACTAGTATATTGATTATAGTGGCACTTATATTGGAGCAATAGTTCTTGTTGGTGCAAGAAGAAAAAAGGTGTTTTTCTATTGATCAAATTACTATTCATTGCATGCTTAATAGATTAGTAAGATAATATTTTATTATACTAATGGTTTCCTATATGATCATCTTCAAAGGCTCAACATTACTTCAAATGTAACATGCTATTTTTCACTCAAATTAATCACAAGATTGAATGGTTTTTTTTATTAGCAAGAAAAGTAGGTTTTGAAGGGACATGAAACCCTTTGCAAGAGAAATTCTTCTAAACACAAAGACACAACCACATAGTAGTTGAATAACAACCAACAAAAAGAAAAACTAATAACAAAAAAATTACTTTATATTCTTCAAGGTGTCTGTCACCTCTAATTCTTGATTATAGAAATTATAATGCAAGTTAACTAAATCCAACAACTTTATTTCTCCTCCTTAAAGGTCTTCTTTTTTATTCCTTGAGTTCTAGAGCTTGGTCCCTTTGTGTCATCAAGTACAAGTGTTTTCCCTTTTTCTTTGGAAATCTACTCTTTTTTCCTACTTTCATCTAGGGATCCATCAATAGTCTATTATTCCCTTAGTTCTTTATATTTTTTTGTGAGGATTCTAATCCATTTTGTGTTATTCTTGATTGAATAGTGACTATTCCTAAGGATATTTTCCATCTTGGCATTGATTCCCTATAATTTATTTTTCATCTCTAGCATACAACTCTCATAATCCTTTTTTGCACCTCTCTATTTAGAACCCAAAAATGGGCCCATCCATCATCAGAGAGTTTTTCTTGCAACCCATGAACTTTAACATTGATTTTATTAATCCCAAGGAAGAACCATTTGGTCAATTTGAATAGATTCACCACACTCTCCTTTGTCAGCCCTAGGACATCAAAGATGTTCTTTCTATTAGCATGAAGGTAAGAGAAATATTTAAAGAAGGGATGGATATTAGAATCATCAACATTCACTTTGGTTCATCCTTTCTTAGGGGTCTAGATATCCCCAACCAATCTCCTTTCCTTTCCCAACCACATCCTCACATGACTTAGGTATTGCACCCATTTTCTCCTTGCTATTTCCATCCAAGTCCCCAAATGGATTAAAAATTTATTTACCCTTACTCTAGTTCCTCCCTCTTCCTCCCCAGTTTGAGATCCCTCTAACCATGAAATGATATTTTTAGATTTCTTTTTTAGAGTAGTCTTCTTCCTTGTAGGCTTTCTTTTCTTTTGCTCCTCATCCTTCGAGGGAAGCATGGAGGACATCTCAACTAACTCATCCCCCTCTTCCTCCTCCCTCCATTTTATGTCATCATCCTCTTTAGAAGAATCTATGCTCACATTAGAATAATGAACCATAGGATTTTGTTCTTTTTTTATAATACGCTTCCCCTTCAGATTCCAAAAAGGGGTTTTGGTATTAACATATTCCATTATTAATAAAATTAAACCCTCATGTAAGAGAAGTTTAGGGTTTTTCATATGCTCTTTAGTTGAGTAATCTAGAGAAGCTAAGAGAAAATAAGGAAAAGAGACTAAAAGTTTGTCGAAAATGATTCAAAAAAATAAAATGGACCCCTAGGATGACAGTGTATCTACCGTTTAGTATTCAATGGATGTTAAAACATGCTCTAAACTAAATTTTGTAATTAACTTGAGGCTCTATGAACTGTTTAGTTATTTCCTACAAAACATCTATAAATTTATGTTAATTTCAATCATACTCTATCAAAGTCGCATTGACCAAGAAGCTCAATATCATATAACTATAAGAAATTTTTCATGGAGCCAACCTAGATAGAACCAACCACTCTCCAATTTTTTTTTGTCATTAGCAAAATGATCTTCAATCCCTACATCATTAGCATCAATAGTTAATAAATAAATAAGTTTGTAATCTATATGTTATATGTCATGAATGATACGTGTTTCTAATACTCTTATAATTTTGAATAAGTACTTGTTCAATTCTGATATGGAGTCTAATGTCATGGAATGGTTTAGAAAACAGCAACTCATTCCAATAAAATCCTCATGTTCATATAAGTCACTATCTAGAATTGAATGATATTTAGGCCAAACTTTGACAATTGTTGGTACATTTTGTATTTTCAATTGCATATATTGATGATGAAGAGAATAAGACCATGAACGATTATATGTATTTCTTAGCTTTAATAAGGTTAAAATATTTGTGCATATTAGCCACTCAATAATGCCTTTAGGTATTATTTATAGTTTGATTATTCTTATATATAGATTTTAATAAATTATGGTATTATTAATGACTTTTCCATTTAAAAAGTATATAAAATGTTTTAGAAAATAATTGGTAGGTTATTTGTTCACATGTTTAGCTCATTTTCTAATGATAAAATTTGACACCAAATATTTATCATTTTTAAAAATATGCAAACATAATTTTTTTTTTTATCAATGCAAAAGGCAGCTAAAGGGTTTACATCGGTATATTAATAAGTCAAATATGAACATTACAATTTGTATCAGGGGACCATCAACGGATTTCCCCAGAAGACCAACGACAACCAAAGTCGAAAATGGGTTAACACCCAGACACTTCCACCTACAGATATACTCAAGCTCCATGGTACCAAAATGGAGCCATCAACCATAGTACACCCTACTAAATATTGTCTATATGTGTAAACAAAAGGATTTATTGACACCCATACCAACACCATTAACAAAAAATATAGAGATTTAAGTAGCCATACTTGTCACCATTCCCAAAAAAACACAGACCTTTATTAAACCCCCACCCATAGCACTAGAGGGCCGAAATGCACCTACACTACACTCTTACCTCAAGTGGTTCCTTATCCTATCCCTTCCCCAATTGGTCGTGTCGTCTGAATGTGATTGTTTAATTTTTACTTAGTGAGATTATAAGTAATTAATGTTGTGTTAGACTTTCTTAATTAGCCAATTCTCATTATATAGTTTATATTATTAAACATCAATTATATTTTTATATAAATTACCATTTAAAAAATGTAATATCACTATAAGAGTTGATACAAAAAATTAATAACTCTATAAATTTAAGATAATAATTTAAAATAAACTAGCCTTATTTTATGTGATATTGATGAAGATTCCTTCACTTTCTTCTTCCCACAATTGATTTCTTAAAAAGTTTCATGGTTGCAATAATTTAAGAGTTTTTCATTAAAGAGGTTATGGTAAAATGGTAAGGTCACTTGATTTTTTTGTTGGAGATTAAGGAACTCAAATCTCCCTGAGGAAATCTTAGCATTGGTGAATATACTAAATGGTATCCTCACTTTAGTTGAAGTGTGTGGTAGTCTTATAGGTGATGTAAGAGAATTGGGGATGTACAAAAAATAAAGATGGATGATTTGGAGGAGTAGTGGTGTAATTTAGTAATTATACGAGGAGATGGAGGATGAGGAGGAGCACTATTCCCATATGAGAAGATGGAGGAGCATAGATAAAGTAGAAGAATAAGATGGAGGAGTTCAGTGATAGTAGGAGAAGATAGTAGAGTGAATAAGTAAAGTGGTAGTCCTATAGGTGAAGGAGCTATAATCTTTCAAGCAAAAAAGGTGCTAGAGGAAAGGAGAAGTATGAAGTGCATTATCATGACAAATTAGCTTGTAAGTACAATAATGTCCATTCTAGGAGAGCATTAGATAGAGTGATATCCCCATAAAAATGTTCTGAGTGGGATTCCTCATGACCTTACTAAATAATCTAAAAAATAATAATTTAAGAGATTTTTATGCTTCCATAAAGGGAAAGATGTGCCTTTAAGCATGGCTATATTGCGCGTGATAATTATTTTAAATATACCTGCTATTGATATGATAAATCTTAAACCTTAAAAGAACAATTTTAAATTTTCATTTTAAGGTATATTTCTCAATAACAATAAAGTTGTTTGAAAATAATGATTAACATCAAGTAAAACTCTGATGCCGTCCTTATTTTAGTGTAAAATTAAAAATAAGTGTGAAATTGAACTTGGTTATTTCTGCCAATATGTATGGTATGGTGGAAATAAAGAGGGGGAGATATATATTAGATGAGAATCATGGTAGTTTTCTATAGGAGAAATTAGTTTATTGGTTGTCCTTTGTTTCAAATGTACAAATAGTACATGGGATCTCTTTGAAAGGATCTCTTTATTTTACAACTTCCCCTCATGGTGAATGAGTCAAATTGTTGTCTTTGTATTGGTCAATTAATTTAAGAATAATATATATTCTCTCTCCATGGATTCCATGGATTTTTTGGTTCCCTTCCTCATCATCCTACTAGGTTGTTTGGATAAAGTTATATGGTCTTCATCGGAAGTTTTTAAGACCTTTTAAAAAGAAGATAAGTAAAAGGATCTAGTAAGCCTATTAAACCTAATTCTAAATTGGTGAGTAAATCACATAAAAAATATATACTCTAATTTATATTGAAATAGATATGGACTTTCCTCTCTTGAAGTTAGATTATTCTTTCTCTTCCCTCAAGGAAGCTTTTCCAAGAGGTTGATTATGAAAATATTCCTTAAGGTGGGATATATTGCTAACACTTTTAGCCCTTGCTCTTAAGGGAACTCTCCTAGGGTATTATTTGGGATGGAATATTGGAAGTTGAAGGTGGTGTTAGAGGCAAGGAAAGTTTTTTCTAAGTATTGACATCATGGTTTGTTTTTTTATATTATCATCATAATTTCAATTTTCACCTATAGGTTCAATCAGGTAGAACCTTCTAAACTTTCATCCAAATGGTACATTTTTAACCTCCCTATGTTACATTCAATTATACAAATGAAATAACCTTAAAAGATTACAAGAATTTAAAATCATTACATTTTTATAAAATGTATGAAAAACATAGAAAGATTTTGCACATCTTTTATGAGAAAAGTTATTTTATTGAGAGAAATATTCATTTAACTCACACAAGCCGTGAGTTTAATTGTTACTAGCTTATTCAATGTAAATCAAAATTAACATGTACATGAATAAGTAAATGAATATAAAAGTATAGCATATAGGGAGGGTAACTAGTCATTGCCTATGAACGACTAGTTATTTGTCAAGTCTTCTTGGCTAGCTGTCATCCATTTGTCCTGGTATGTTCCTAGCTCCTTAAGGTTCCTGTTTCCTATTTCCTGTTTGCAATATTATGATCTTATCACTCTTCCTTGTTGGTAAGAAATGATAGAGATGGTTAAAGAAACTTTAAAATGCAATCAGAAAGAAATGAAGCAATTCCTTGTAACCAGGACAATTCTACAAAATGTATTAGAGTCTAATTTATGATAATCCTAGAAATAGTCACAATAAGAATGATATTTGAAAAGGTGTGTATGATTCAATCACATCAAGTTCTTGTTATAGAAATGCAGCTCCAATGAAACATTCTTTCGTGTCACTCCTTAAGGGGCAGTTCTTAGAATCTTGTGGCTATCTTGTTTACTTTTAGTTCAACATAGTCTTTTCTTAATGTGGAAACAGAGTTTGCAAACTTGGAGCAGTCAAAGGAGTCTTTTGTAACAACAATATGATAGAGAAAGCCAAAAGTCAACATGACTTCCCTAAGACCCAAAACATAATCCACCGAGAATAGCATGACAATGAAGATTCAGGCAAGAGGTCCTTGACAGTGACAAATAACACTATTGTGGTTCGATATTAAAGCAACAATGCCATATACTACAACAACATAAGCCTTGACAACTGGCTTAAAGGTCAAGTAACAAATATAAGTAATTCATATTGATTGGTTGAGGCTTTATTCTCATACATTGTAAATATGGGTACAATTATCCATAGTGACAGCTGGAGATGCTTAAAGGTACAGAGATAATGCATGATTGAAGTGAAGGAAAAGCTGCAAGTTCATAAGCAAAATAGGTGGGATGTCTCTATATATCTATGGCTTTGACATTTCATAGTGATTTTCATAATGAAGCAAATATACATGACAATCATAGCTCCTAAGAACAACACAGTCAATAGAATACAAATGTATGAGAAACTATCTACAATGTCAAATTCATAATACCTGTGGCTAGGGTATTCCCTAAAACCCAAGGCCATGATTTAATGAATGGAAAAGTAAAACTTATCTACTGTTAACAGAACAATAGATGTTAGGGTTTCATCCTTTTAAAGCCTTGATTTGTAGGGTGAGACCTCAATACGAAAGATGTATGGTGTTCAAATACTGGGTGAGTTTATTTTTTCTATTCTTGAGGGAAAATATAGTCATTATGCTGCACTCAAGTTCTTCAAAAGCTCTTCATATCATGGTCAGGAAAGAAGCTTGATGATAAGGATAAAGGGTTTTGAGAACCCTATAGTTTTCTTTTGTAGCATAAACTCATAATGCCTGCGGCCTGAAGGAACATAAAATAACTCTAATCCC
>VDFB02096279.1:0-15287 GCA_007258455.2 Sequoia sempervirens | reverse complement strand
AGATTAAGGATTTTGGAAAATTCTAGCACATGGGTTCTAGTAAGGACTTTCTGTTCGTGGAGATTGACCCATACGAAAAGAGTCCCCTTTCGGATCCATCTTGCTAGAATCAACCGTGTGATATTGGTGTTTCTTCCAATATCTACATTTATATCCTGGCTGGAAATACTCTTGGCTTTAGAGTGTTCACGGTTGAGTTGTTCCCTGCGAGTACTTTTCCCGCAAGGAAGGCCCCTCGTGACAAACAAAAGCAAGCAAAACACAATCAGTCCTGATCGATCTTTGATGCGCACAAAGAAAGAGAATGTACGCGAAAATGCCCCTACTCACACTCGCACAAGATGTTCAATTTTTAAGCCCAAATCGAAGTGTTTCAAAGCAATAAAATGCATTTTGAGTGTTTCTCTTGCACCCTAGATCACACGAAGCGCAGGGGGAGAGGATACGCATTCAAAATGCACCCAAGAAAAAATCACAATTCAAGTACTTGTTCATTTTATAGCCTTCAAAGCAATGATGAATTCATTTTAGAGCACCAAGATGAAGTGTGAAATTTGTCTTGTTCAATTTTAGCCCAAAAGTAAAGTTTAATCAGTTTCTAAGGTTCATTTTAATCCAACTTTGAAAAACAAATGATGATTTAGTTGGCTTAAAATAGAAAATTAAAGCATGAAATGGAAGCCCTCAAGCATTAAAAAATGCTTAATGAATTTCAAGTTTGATGCTCAGTTTCACTTCACTCCAATTTTGCCTTCGTTTTCGCTTGACTCCAATGTTTGATTTCAACATCAACCTTCACCTTTTTCCTGCAAACATCATAAGTAAAAGTTACGTATGTATTACAAGACAATGAAAAAAAATAACACAAGACATGTCCACCTATTTCAAGAAAAATAATATTGGCAAGCCACATGAGTCCTTTATGATGAAAATAGCCCCATGATACAAGATCATTGATTTTTTTTTAAAATTTGACAAAATTAATTGACTAAATCAATAATGGAAGATATCGTAAAAGGTACCCTATTATACAATTAAGTCAATAAAAACATCAATTTATATCAAAAAATAACCAATGAGTCAAAAAAAAAGAAAGTTAAAACCAAATATAAGAGTTAGATCATATGAATAAGTCTTTTAAGCCTTAGCCACATATATATGGTGATAACCACAAGGCATTACTTTCAGGTTAAAGTAACTGCACATGTGAAAGAGAGAACTAAATTCCACGGATGGGAGAGGGGTCTATGTAACGCTAAAAATAGTGCCATTAATGTATGCAAATAAGTCAAATGTGCACATTAAAGCGCATCCCATAAGAATTCAAATCATCTAGTCTTTCATCTCTACAACGCCGCTACTTTCTGTCTTTATTGTCCCATTCATTTTTCCCATTTATTGCAGTATGGTATTCATGCAATCTTGTACACCTGCCGAGCTACAAAATTCAACAATAGTTAGTCATCTGTGATGTTGTCAATAGTGCGGCCTTCATTCTCATTAATCTCTATGAAAATAAATTGTGAATTGTGACAGTGAGCATTAATGAATAAATTATAACTGGTCCAAGACTTTCACAGATTATTGAAAGCAGCAGTAGGATAATTTAATACTTGGTCAGACATTTTGGTCATATTGCCACCATAAACAAAGGGATATTTAGATCAAAATAAAAATTTGCAATAAAAAGGATCTTTCATGCACCCAAATCATGTGTCAGTCATTTTCTTAAAAATACTTGTCATCTCTATACACTGCGTTTGAAGAAACCTTTCTTTATTATTATTATTTTTTTTTTGGCGAGCAACATCCTAAAAATTAAATTAAGATATTTGATACAAAGTCATGAGCTATTTACCATTAAATCATTGGGTGCTTAGGTGTTGGGCGACAAAAGAATAAGCAGTCAATTTCTTTGATTAGTTCCCAACGCTTTAATAGAAATCAAGAACTATGCCAATGCTAGTATTTAGTTGGTTAGCAGGAAAAAAAGACTGCTAGGGGCGCAAAACAATCCAGATGTCCGAAAGAAGCACGACCCCTGATTCCGCATAAGATCCTGCTCCTCAACTCTTTATTTTTTTTAGTCCACAGCATGTCTATTTCCGCATTTCTTCTTCCATGCGATAGTTGTAACATTCACTATTCCTAAGTCAGTTTAGAAATGGTGGAGCTTTAGCACCGTCAAGCTAGTAACGAATGACCAATAGCTAGTTTCAAATATACAATGACTGATATATATTATTAAGTAAAGCCTGTATTGTTTCACATAACCCATTTTTTCTACATCTCTTCCTTGAGTTAGATCATCAGAGATTGTACACCACTCCTTGTAAGAAATTCCATGTGAAATGAAGGTCTGCGATGGTAAGCACAATATACTCTTATTTTAGCAATATCAATTATATGAAAAAATTTAGCTTCTTAAATTCCCTATTATTGCAGAGAACATTGAAATAAAACAGCCCCAAAAAGAAAAGAGAATTCCTTGATACCCAAGCTTCAGTCTACGTATCTGATATGGGCATGGACCACCAGCAAAAAAATTTCGTGTCTAAATTCCAAACTGGAATATTTGTCCAAGGTCTTTGGTATGGCGCAATGACCAAGCAAGTGGGTATCTAAAAGAGGAGATGTCTATCCTTGCAGGCTCATAGGAGACAAGTTACGAAAGAAAGAATTCCTTGAGTTTTAATGCAAATTTAAGCAAGGTGTTCCCTTCATCCTACGCTTAAAAGCAGATTAGAAGCTAATATCTAAGCATACTGTTATAATCAATTCAAGATTTTGCAGTCAATCATTCAGCTTGATCAGGCATTGTGAACCCAGAAATGCAATAAAAAGTGGATAAATCTATATTAAAGCATATAAGCTCAAATGCATAAAGCATACAAGTTGCACATAAGAGATCATATGTTCAGAAGAAATCAAGCTCAATGTATAACTCGATTACACAATGGTTCATGAATATCCACAAATAAAAGGCTTCTACTGAAAACTACGATTAAGAGCAGAAATTGGCACGATTAAAAGATGCATATAAATGTAGAGAGGTCAACTATGTATTCAAAATACAGAGATAGACCTACAAATCTACGTGAATTTAATAAAGCAAAGATAACAGCCCTCCTTCTAGCGCCATTATGTGGACATCAAATCTGCAAATGGTTAACAATTTTAACATAATATCATCATGTTAGTCCTTTGCAAAACATTAGATTTGAAATCCCTATGAAATACTTGACTATAATGAAACATGCAAATTAGATAAACAAAGATAATCAAATGTAAGCATATAAAAGCATAGTCAAAACTCTATTCCATAGTGGATTGGTGTCACATGTGCTAGTGACCCTTTCCCAATCCTTGATCAAAGCTTAATATGAAAATGCTATGAAGATGGTGGAGTGATGATGAGCAAAATCAGTTCTCAAACCAAGAGAGTGACTTTGCATAAAGATTGTGGAGAGATGGTGAAGGATTTGCTCAATGTTGAAGCTTCTATTTTATAGATTTTCAAAATGCTAAGTGTTGAAGAGAAACCAATGTGGGACTAAGATTAGACAAATGAAAGAAGGGCACTTGTCAAGTGGTGATTGGTTGATGTATGTGCAACATTTGGGAAGAGTGCTCATGAGAGGGAAAATTTGAATTCAAATTTGCAATGAATGTTGAGTTTGACCTTTGGAAGGGGACATGTAAGAGACATGTAAGGCCTCATAAATGCTCTGTTGGGTGTACATGTCCACTTGGGGAGAGATTCAAACTTGGAGAATATTCTTCCTTTATGCCAAGTTGAAAATAAAGATTTTGATAAATCAATTAAATGCAATTTCATGTGCAAGTGGCCAAATCTAGAGAATGCAAGTGGGTGAGATTAGCATTAAATCATGGTTAGATTAAATTAATGATGATTAAGTTAGCTTAATGGTGTTTAGATGATTTTGACTTTTAGGATTTAAATATTTGATTTATTTAAATTAGAAAAGGATGGAAAATGCATTTTTGAGATTTTAATTAAATAAAGTTTGATTTATTTAATTAAACTATGATTGAGCTTTTGATGATAAGAACCTGATTTACTAGGTGAATGGATGTGATGCATTTGATTAATTTATTGAGCGGATGAATATGCATAATGCAAATTTGACGTGTCTACAACATTAATGATAGAATTCATTTCTAAAATACTAATATATAGATTTATTAAATTATATATTATATTTAATGATAGCAATGATTATATATACATAAGATACAATATATTATACATATAATTAATAATTAATTATAATTTTTTATAATATATATTATATAGAAATTATATTTTATAATAAATAAATATTAAATACAATTATAAATTATTATAACAAAGAAAAACAATATTTTATTATAATACACATAAAATTAACATACAAATATAATACACTATTTAATATCAATAAATATTATATAATTTGTGTTATAATTATTATATTATATATATTTACCTAAAAAATAAATATTATATATTATATATAATGCAAATTATATTATATATTATATTTTATAATAACAACTATTAAATATAAATTAATAAAAAAATTATTGTTTAATATAGTTTTTATTTAATATAAACTAAATAAACACATAAATAAGAGTTCGTTGATGTGTTAATCAGAGATATATTCTATTCCATGGAAACGCGACACAAATTTATTACAATCTACTGAATGAATGAACATGAATAGTCATAGGAAGGAATTGCAGAAAATATGTTATATTTGTATGGCGTTACTAGCGTCTGCGGATTATAAGAGAAAAGGACCGAAAACGGCTTTCAGTGGGTGTCCTTACGCTGAAGCGGCGCTTTTGACATTGTGAGAGAGCCCCTTATATGCCCAGTTGTGGTTTGGTAAAACAATTTTTTTGTGATCTACTTGTGATGAGCGGCTTGGAGAATGACCAGGGTCCGGACCTGAAACAGGCAATTGCTCCATATTTGTAAGCGCATTATTGTTTGTTGGATAATGACCAGGGTCCGGATCTGAAGCAAGCAATCGCTCCATATTTGTAAGCACATTATTGTTCGTTGGACAATGACCAGGGTCGGGAGCTGAAACAGCAACCGCCCATATTTGTAAGCACATTATTGTTCGTTGAGAACTGACCGTGGCCTGAGGTGAAAAGGTACCGCTTCCATATTTGTAAAGCACATTATTGTCTTCGCTGGAGAAACACCGTGGTCGAGCCAAACAGTAAACCGCCCATATTTGTAAGCACATTACCGCTCGCTGGAGAAATCCACTGTGGTCGGAGGTGAAATGCAACCGCCCGGCTACTTGGAAGTTACATTATTGTTCATGCTGGAGAAACAACTGTGTATCCGGAGGTGAAAACAGAAACCTTCCATATTGTAAGCACATTATTGTTCGTTGAGATCGACCCGGTATCGGTACCGGCAGCAACGCCCATATTTGTGGAAGAAGTTATTGTTCTGGAATGACCAGTATCTGGAGAAATGTGCACCGCTTCCATATTTAAATAATATTATTGCTCAAGCGGTTATTTACTATTGTTCATTGAAATGACAAGGTCCGGAGGTGAAACAGTAACCGCCCATATTTGTAAGCTGCGCATTATTGTTTGCTGAAATTACTGCGTCCTGACTCAAACAGTAACCGCCAGCATTTGTAAGCGATTATTCTCTTTGAAATATTTGGTGGTTGGCATCGCAGATGACGCCGGTACACCATATGAAAAGGACGGTGTTACTGTGGTTTATTTCATCCACAAGAGTAAACTTCCCATAAGCTTAGGTCGGTGAGTTTTAAAACTTCAAATGCGTAGAAAATACACAATCAAGATAAAGTAGATAGAAGCAAAGACGAGATGGGATTCAATGCATCATTGCGACCCATTTATAGGGGAGGCATAACTAACAAATGTAGTTGAAATAATTTCATCCACAGTGAGATATTCGAAGTCGTATGGCGTATGGGAGACGACGCAACTTGATTCTCTCCTTAAACGTGTATCCATTTTTCATTCAATGACTTCATTTTCGTGTAAAGCTTGCTATTCAAACTAGAAGCTTTGACTGAGTAGCCCTTCAATTATATTAAAGAAGTGATGAAATAAACATCCTCAATTAATATGGGTTTTAGTAATGATATGAAATAACATCTTCGAGTGAATAATCAGTATCTTGTGGTGAAATTGACCAGTATAAATAATTATGTAATTGGCTGTCATAAATAATTAGCATCTTATTGTATCAGATTAAAAGTTCATTTGATCTTTTGTCAATTTTATCTTAGCTGAAACCAAATTTATGACATATCAACTAGATAAACCTTACCATATCATTTTTTTCTCCAATAGATACCATGTATGAAAAGTTAATCATACACATGATTTATTAGAGACATTTTATATTCAAGATGATAATCTTCTTGATCATGATAACTAGGGTAGAGATTTTTATTCAAATACATTGATTTCATTTACTAATACTATATTTATTTAATGTGATAGTCAATTAATTTTAGTTAGGGTTAGCAAATATCATGAAATGAAATCAAGAAATCTTGAAGTTTAAAAAAAGAAAAAACTAAGTGAATATTAGTTTCCCATAGTTCATGTTGAAATATGATTTCTTCTACATTATTTATCTATATTTTTATATCAATATTTCTAATCACATTCAATCATCCATCACTATTAAGATGGTTTTTTTTTATATAAAATGGTAATGTAAAAGGCATACCCAACAAATGTATACAAAATTTTATATGAAAGAAAATAGCTATTTTTGACGGTGGATACTTTCTTAGCTACTATTTTTAAAAAGCATTAACCATTTCTTTGAATCACATCTTCTTATATTAGGTAGAAGAAAAATGATGATTTTTTAAGTAGTTGAAAACCCTAAAACTTAAGAAGTTGTCTTTCAATTAAAGGGTCAACATTTAGAAGGAACATATCTTTGACTTTGCAGCATTGCAGATTTGACTAGAATATGAATAGTAAGCTGAAATATTTTTTTTGATAACCTTAACCTCAAGCATGGTGGCTTGATCCAACAATAGAGTGTCATTAGAAAAAAGTGAATGTGTGATTGGGGAAGGAAAGGACCGAATAGAAATACTTTTCCAAATCCTTTCATTTCGCATAGAAATGAGTGATCTACTTAAGCCTTCTACTAAAAGCATGAATAAGGAAGGAGAAAGAGGGTCCGCTTGTCTCACACCCTGAGAAGAATAAAAGAAGCCATGAGGAGAACCATCGATCAGAATTGAAAATATTCCTCCCGAGAAGCACGAGTGAATCCATTTACACTAAGCTTGTAAAAAACCAAATTTTTTCAAGATCTTCAATAAAAAGTCCCAATTGACTCTGTCATATGATTTTAACATGTCTAATTTGAGAATCATAGCTGGTGTCTTCTCAAATGAGACTGAATGCAAAACTTCATGAGCCACAATGGCACCTAGGGAGTATCCTTCCCTGGAATGAAACAACCTTGTTCCTTTGAGATGACAAGAGGTAATACCTTTGCAAATCTAGAAGCTATAGCTTTTGTGAAGATCTTATAAATTGTGTTACAGAGAGCTATAGGCCTGAAATCCTGAAAAGAGGAAGGAGCAGAAATCTTGGGGATGAGAGCAATGAAAGTGGAATTGAAATACTTTAATACATTTATCTATCTTCTCGATTCCTGTAAGGCAAGAAATACATCAACACCCACAATATCCCCCAAATTTTTTGAAAGAAAATAATTGTAAATCCATCTGGACCTGGAGCTTTCTTAGGTTGCATAGAAAAGACAACTTTAATGATCTCCTCAAGAGTGAACTTAGATATTAGCATACTATTATGATCCACATTTATAAGTTCTGAGATATTGTCAAGTATCTCATTCTCCCCATGAGAATTGTAAGGGGCATCTAAAGAAAGAAGATTTTTAAAATAATTCACTGCCTCAAATGTAATATCATTTTTAGAAGTAAGAATAGACCATGAAGATGAAAAAATTGACAGAATTTTATTTGATTGACGATGTAATTTGGTCGAGGCATGAAAAAAATTAGTTTTCTTATTTCCTTCATTCAACCAAGTTTCTCTTGAGTTTTTTTTTCCAATAGCACTCCTCTCGAGCTAGGATCTCTTCTAATTCAACTTTGAGTTTTTTTTCCTTGTAAAAGAGAGAACTGTCATTTCCCATTTTGATGACCTCTTCATAAATATCAAAAAACTTAGATTCTAACCGAAGTTTTTCGGGAAAATATTTTTAAATGATTAATGTTCCAATCTTTGATTTTACTTTTAAGGAGGTGTAACTTTTTACTCAGTTGGAACATTCTTGTTCCCTTAAAAAAGGAACTGGAAAGCCACCAATTTATTATTAAATAAAAAAAATTGGACCTCTGAACCTCATATCCTCCAGTTTGAAATGAAGTTTAATTTTATTTCTTAAATTATAAAAGGAGAAAGAAATTGGAAAGTGATCTGAACCCGGTAAAGCATGAATGATCAAAAAGAAATCCCAAGGTGTTACCAACCAATTTTTTTAGAGAAAAAGACAATCAAGTTTTTCTGCAATTTGCAAAAAATCCTTACGCCTTTTTTTCCAAGTATACATTCCATTTTTGATAGCCCACAGTCATATAAATTATTGGATAAGATGAATTTAATAAAGTCTTCTAACAAAGAAAATGGGGGAGCTATACCACCAATTTTTTCTGAGGAACTTCTGATCACATTGAAATCGCCTGCTATAATTTTAAGTATTAGTGCATCATCCTCAAATCTTGCTGAAATTTGTGTCCAAACTTGTCCTTTTCCAGCCAATGAGCAAGGACCATAAACATTGTAAATTACGAAATGCATGTTTGTTTTTAAGCATCTACCAGAAAAATTTATCCATTTTTCCTTAACTTCTAATGAGTCAACTTTTACATAGATTTTATTCCACTGAGCGACTACTCCCCACGAAGCACCAAATGCAGGGGAAACAACCAAATCCTAATCATTCCAAGATCTAAAAGTTCCTATTGTTGATTGGCATTGTCAATGTATACATTAAATGCTTGCATACACATAGGTTGACCTAAGCCTACTTGGGCATTTATTGTTCTATTACTCATTGACATAACCTAGATATTTTCTAGATATTTACATGATATTTTACCCTCCTGATATTTTTTCCAGCTCTTGGATATTTCTCCTTTATAAGGAGACCCTTGACTATCTAATAATATGAGGTTGAGTTTACACATTCTATCTCCACTATGCTTATTCAAAATCCCCGTCTTTCATAGTTCTTTCATGGTATTGGAGCTTAGGGAGAGATAGTGCAAGCCAAAGGTAGAACGAATCTGTTGTATTCAATTTGTTTCCATTATGTGTAATTGTAGGATGATGGTTAGGCATTTCTAAAGCAATTTGAGAGGCTGTTTGGAGTCAACCTACACACAGCAAGAAAGAATCGATCCACCCCTATGGCGTATCTCTACTCAAAAAGTTTTTGACACCTCTACTTACAGAAGCACAATTTGTTGCAGATCATCAGACTTTCTGGCTATTTTGTTCATCAAATCGACCCGACCCCTATTGCGTTTTGGCATTTGAGAGTTGGCATGAATCTTTGTATTGTGTGTGGCATTCTCTTTGTTGTGTGTGGCGGTTTGTGTCTTATAATGTAGCCCTCTAAGCTGGGCACGACCTATTAAAGGAAACTCGCACCCCTCTAAGCATGACACACCCTGCTAAAGGTAATTTTGTACCACAAATTCCTCACCAAAGGTTATAGTTATATAGATTTTGATTTGCAAGTGATTACAATTTGCGCTCCATCCATTTCATAGTGAGGGCAACGTCAAAGTTTTACCCAAGCCTCACGCAGTTCCATTCTTAGGTGAGGTGATTTGAATTACGATTCCAGTATTAGGTGAGGTGTTTTGAACCGTCATTCGACAGAGTAGGCATCAATACCAAGCAACTGATAGGGTGAATCGCATGGTAGGACCATGTGAAGATTGTTGGGAACTTGCCAGGCACGTGAATTCTTAAAGAAGCCTGCAACTCTTCCTCCATTTTGTGCTCCATTGCTACGCTTCCTCCATATTCCTGCCCTCCACTATATCCTGAAAAACTTAGGTCTTTGATGTGATTACTCCGTTGTGAAGAGAAATTGGAAGGATAGAGGAAATCACTGGAGGGAAATCCATGTTTGTGTTTGCAAGGGGAAGTTTTGACCATTCCCACTTGATTTTGAGACCATTCGGCCCTACATCCTATTGATGTGTTTTTATGCACTTTTCAACACAGGCAGTGTGTAGGTGCACTACCTCTCTTTAAAGACAATCTCCCACAATCGGATTGTAGAACACTATACCAAGGTCTCTCGGATGTCAGGTCTTGATAGTGCTTAGATACCTCAGTAGTTTGATGTGATTTGCTGGAATCACAAGGTGGTCTTACAGATGAGTTAGAAAGCATGGAAGTTGGGTTTGCAAATGCTGCTCCATTTCAACTCAGCTCTTGTTTGCCTTCAAAATTTTCTGATTTTTGAATTAAAGAGATCTCCTATCTCATATTTCTTCCTGAATGTTCCTTTCTCAACTTCCAACTTTCAGCTTTGTAGCCTCAACATGGCAAGCCCTCCTTCTAGCGCCAGTTCTGTTGATGTGTTGTTTATGCACTTTTCAATACAGGTAGTGCGTAGGTGCACTACCTCTCTTGAAAGACAATCTCCCACAATCAGATTGTAGAACACTATCCCAAGGTCTCTCGGATGTCAGGTCTTGACAGTGCTTAGATACCTCAGTAGTTTGATGTGATTTGCTAGAATCACAAGGCGGTCTTACGGATGAGTTACAAAGCATGGAAGTTGGGTTTGCAAATGCAGTTTCAAAGTGTTGAAAGTGAATGAACAGTGGCTGTCCACTCAAAACAACAAGTTGAAACTCGTCAAGTTCATCAGATTTAGCTTCATGGTGATGCTTTGGGTCCTACTCTAACCAAGGATTAAAAGAAACAACAAAAGGAGAAGGGTTAAGAAAGCTATTCTAATCCTAATCTACGAATGAACAGTAACAATGGTGGCTGCTAAAGTAGACAGATTTCCTAAACTGGGTTTTGGTTGGCCAAGAGAACCTATAGTTGCACAAAACCAGTGCAATCTTCTAAGGACTGCAGATTTTCAAATCACACATGCACATCATGCACATGTAATTGAACTAAGTTGCAGCAATGAAGTAATGAGCTCAGACTAGTTTTGTAAAGTGACTCATCATTAATGAACCACAAAAAGCATGAGCTGGAAATCCATCAAATACTAAAACAACAAACACCATCACCACTCCCATTCAAGAAACTAACACCTAAACTAGTAGGGAAGTTGAACCATGCATACATAAAGAGCAAACTCAAAAGGAACATCCATAAATCATGCAATGTTACTCTCTATTGCTGCAGAATGTCTTTACATCAATTCTCCAACCCTTACAAATGAGGGGCAACCCCCTATTTATAGTTTTCCAAAGCCCAAATGAATGGCTAGGATCAATTCGTATTGAGTGGCTTAGATTCATTACAAGTTAGGGCTTCACCTACCCCACAATATTCAACAATTAAAAATATATTTCTTATCTTTTCCCTGTTTTGTCATCTAGTGCCAGTTACTGTAGCAAATTTGTCTTGTAGCTGATTTCCCTTTTCACTATAGCTAAAACTGCCTGAAAGTTGTCTTTTGCCTGATGTGCTTGCAGTGTTCTTCCTTTGATCAAACGAGCCCATCGACGATTGGCATCAATGGATTGGTGGCCCCTAATTCAGGCAGAAAGCTCCTTAGAAATCATCATCATCTAGAAAAAGGTAGGAAAACTCCCTCAATGGGCCTCTTTGATAGACCTACGGAAGGCTTCTTGACTCCTGGAAACACAAAGTGTCGTAAGTGCATTTATACACGAGTTGAGGAAAATGTCAGTCAAACCTACAAATTTCTGGTTAAATCTATCCATTCATCATCAAAATATCTTGATATTCATATTTGGAGCTCATTTGGACCATAAACATTAATGCGTGCTTCAAGAGTGCGAGCGCCAGAGGGCGGAAAGACGGCGGAAGAAAGCCAGAAGGCAGACAGTGGACAGAAGCCAAAATAGCCGGGAAGAAGGCGGGCTCCTGGATGTTCAAAATAGCTGGGAAGAAGACGAGCTCCTGGATGTTCAAAATAGCCAAGGAGGGACGGACTCCCGGAAACAGCCACGGAGGGCTCGGGTTCCGGAGGGCGGGAAGGAGACAGCCGTCGGATGTTCCAAAACGGCGACGGAGAGGGAAAACCTCAGAAACGGCCATGGAGGGGCCGGGCTCCGAAGGCCGGGAAGGAGGCAGCCGTCGGAAGTTCCAAAATGGCGACGGAGAGGCAGAACACCAGAAACGGCCACGGAGGGGCCGGGCTACGGAGGCCGGGAAGGAGGCAGCCGTCAGAAGTTCCAAAACCGCAACGGAGAGGCGGAACCCCAAAAACGGCCACGGAGGGGCCGCCCGTGAGGCCGAAGGAGGCACCGCTTCTGGGTTCCAAAACGATAACGAGAGGTGGAACCCCAAACAGCCACGGAAGGCCGGTGCCCTAGAGGCCGAAGGAGGCAGTCACGGAAGTTCCAAAACGGGCCGAGAGGCGAACTCCTGAACGGCCATGGAGGGGCCGGGTCTTCGAGGTCGGAAGGAGGCACTGAATTTCCCAAAATGGCTAATGGAGAGGCTAAGCCCTCAAAATGGCCATGGAGGGGCCAGCTCGGGAGGCCTAAGGGAGGTGGCCACCGGAAGTTCCAAAACAGCAAAGGGGACGGTTCAAACCACCGAAACTTAACCAAACTTTACCTAAACCTTGCGCCTCATTTAAGCACATCAAACACATCCCGTGATCCAAAAAAGGTGATCAAGAAGTCAAAAATGAGGAAACGGGAGCCATAGGGTCCACGGATGTTTCCAAACAGCTAAGGAGGAAGGGAATTCCGGAGGGAAAGTTCTGAAACCATCGAAACTTAACGAAACATTGACGAAACCTTGGCAGTTCATTTACGCACTTCAAACACATCCCAGATCCAAAAAAGAGTGAATCCAAAGTCAAAAATGAGGAAACGGGAGCAACAAGGGTCCACGGATGTTTCCAAATAGCCAAGGAGGAAGGGAATTTCGGAGGGAAAGTTCTGAAACCATCGAAACTTAACGGAACGTTGATGAAACCTTGGCAGTTCATTGAAACACCCTGAATACATCCCAAATCCACCAAAAAGTTGTCCCCAAATCCAAAAATGTGGAAACTGGACCGACAGGGGTCCACAGATGTTTCTGAAATAGCCAAAGAAAGACAAAAGGTAGAAAGGGGATGGGGGACTTTATTTCTCTGCAGATTTGAATACCCCAAGTAGGTGAATTTGGGTAGGGGAATTTGATCGTTTGAAGGCACATGACCAATTTGGGCTCTAAAATGGCGCACACAAAACAAGACAGGAGCAAAATAGCCTGTTGGGAGCAAAAAAAAGGGGGTCCCTACCTACGGCGGGACGTGTGCAAAACATGCACAACACATCCCTGCATGGAGTTCTTGGTAGCATCGAGTGAAGGGAAAGCTCTGCATTGACGTGCAGTTCAATGGCACAAGGCAGCGACTGATCAACCATTGACTTGGTCCATCCTATCTCACGCCAAGCTATGTCATCTCCCATACGTCTTTTATTCTCTCCTCCCATTATGAGTTCTAATTGTAATAGAACTCTAATTTTTGTTTCCATTTGACCCGATAAAATACCTCCCACATATCTCTCAAGTTACAATTTATGTTTGCAATTAAAGCATTTATTTGTAATTATAATTTTTGCTTCAAATTTGCACTAAGAATTATGATAACAGTCAAACTTGGTTATCATAAAGTTTGAACAAGGGGGGGAGTCAATTTTTTTTTGCAATCAATTTGTAAAATGGGGTTTTTTTTGTCATAGTCAAAAGAAGAATGAATTTTTTCTTTTGAAATGAATGTGACAAAGGGGAAGTGATAAGGGATTGATGATTTAAAAATTTTGCAAAGGCGGGGTCTTGTTTTCTGTTTTGTCATAATTGGAAAAAGGAAAGATCATATGATTGTAAAATGCACTAACTTATAAAGTGCCAAATCTAGAGGTTCTTGATCTATTGATTTTCTATTGTCTTAAGGAATTAACTTATTTGTAATCATGGGATATGAAACCCACTCTTCTGTAATCAACCTAAAACTAAGAAACTATACATCTTGGTGTGAATGAATCCTAAAACATCTCAAATTCCATAATCTCATGCCATATCTATATGGATGTATCCATGAACCAGGTAAACAGTCTCAGAAGGATAAATGGTTTAATATTCATGATTAGATTTGTGGATTAATCTGTATACATATTCCAGATGACTCTTTGATTGTCATCATGGATAATGAATGTCCACATGCATTATGGATCAAAATTTGGGAAATATATGGATACTCCAATGTTTCTCCCTTCCCACATGATCCTTCTATGATCAAAACTCACCTCCCGCATCATGATTCAGATACAGAGCATCCAGTTGACATAGAGGAAATCATTATTCCTCCACCTCCTCTTGTTGCTTCATTAGATTTCAGAGTCGTTTCTTCAAGAGCTTCCAGCACTTCTTTCAAACATGATATTAGTCTTCCTAGCATTGCTCATTGGGATGCATATCTACCCGACCTTTCATGTCTTTTCGTAGAGTCCCGCATTGCTGACATGGAAGCACACATTGAGGACATCAGTCTTCTTTTTTATGACAACTTCAATAAAGTTGCATTAGCGTTGTCTTTTTCAGATGTGATTTCTCTTCCTTCACCTACATCAACTTCTATAGTGACAGTGTCAGATTCTTACGGTTCTAGTTATCTCCATACATCTATGGTTCTTGTCGTCCATGTTACAAAATCTTCTATGATACTTGATTCATTCCATCAGTATTCGTCACATGTCAGCATTGTCTTGTAGATTCCTAAGCAACATTCAAAGACATCATGGGAACCATCATCATCATTCTTGGATGAGCTGCAACTCTATTCAGGATCATACATACATATTCTCACATGGGAAGATATCTTGCATATTTAGTTGGTTTCATTTCTTCCTAAGGGAAGGGACATTGTGAAGCGTTCTTGGAACTACACCTGCATCCTCTATTCACTATCCAACTTTAATGTAGTAGGACATGTATTATGGGGGGTCCTCATAGACCTTATATTATTTTCATCTCTTATGGAG
>VDFB02096278.1:0-21205 GCA_007258455.2 Sequoia sempervirens | reverse complement strand
TCGAACATATAATGTGGTTCGACCGAACCATTGAGTTCGACTGAACTCGTTGACTATGGCAAAAGGAAAAAAAAAAAAAATTCCTTCCTCATCTCAATTGTAAACCACTATTGTGCTTGACCTTATGCCCATGGTGCTTGTTTACACATAAAGAGCTTTCTTTAGCCTATACACTTTGTTTTCTTTCCTTAGAACCTCATAGTCAAGTGGCTACTTTACACACACTTCCTCTTTTAAGAATCCATTCAAGAAGGTTGAATTTACATTCATTTGATACATCTTCCACTTGTATTGGGCCACTATTGCTAAGATTGCCCACATGGTTTCCATCCTTGCTACTAGAACACATGTCTCAATATAATCTCTTCAAGACTACTATTTATATCCCTTAACAACTAACTTTGCCTTATTCTTTTCTATTCTTTCTTCAACATTGCTCTTGATCTTATAGACCCACTTCACCCCAATTACTTATTGGGAGGAAAATTAGTTAGCTCCCATGTCTTATTTATCTCTATTGCATCTATTTCCTCATCCATAGCCTCACAACATTTCTCTTCTTTCACAACCTCTTCAAAATAAATTAGATCACTATGAGAAAAT
This sequence comes from Sequoia sempervirens, assembly GCA_007258455.2. NCBI lineage: Eukaryota > Viridiplantae > Streptophyta > Pinopsida > Cupressales > Cupressaceae > Sequoia > Sequoia sempervirens. Next base: position 20,602 of record VDFB02096278.1, on the reverse strand, counting down.
AATGAAATTTTAGATTTTCATCTTCATACCGTTTATTTTGATAAATCTCCCTTAGACTCTTTGTATTGAACTTGGAATTAGGAAACAAAGAATGGGGTCTGAAGTCTCATTGCTACTATTGTTTGAATGTGTAGAAAGTCTCTAGAGTTGTCTATTCTCTTGAGCTACAAGTTGTGCAGGTCTCTAGAGTTGTCTAGAGGGCTATGGAACTACTACTTGTGAACTTCAAAGCTGTTTGTTAGGATCCCTATTTATTCTAGGTGATCTTTGGAGATGAATGCTAGGCTCCATACATGTAGATGCACCTTATTTCTCTTCATGCCCTTCTTCATCATCAATGGACATTAAAATTGAAATACTTGAAGAGGTGTCCATTGTTCCAACCCATGACCCTTTTTTAATGAACTCAACATCCCTATTGATCACAATCTACTTAGTGATAGGGCTATACAACCTACATGCCTTGAAATATTCACTACAACCCACAAAGATGTATTTATCACCTTTTTCATCCAACTTTTGTCTCTTCTCTTTTGACACAAATGCATATGCCACACACCCAAACACTCTAATTTGCTCCATAGTCCATTTACATTTTGTCCATGCTTCTTGTGGAATCTTGTCACATACAACCTTTTTGATACTTATATTTATGAAATACACTACTATTGCTACAACCTCATCCCAATATTCATTTGGGATTCCCTTGGCTTTCAACATACTTCTTTCCATCTCCACAATCTAGACCCATTCTTTTCTCAGCTACTCCAATTTGTTGTGGATTATAACTAGTTGTCAATTGTTTTTTCTTCCTTGATTAACAAAAAAATATAAATTCATTGGAGGTATAATCTCCCCGTCTATTTGACCTGAGGACCTTGATAAAGTTTCCACTTTACTTCTTAGCTTGATCCTTAAAAACTCTAAACTTCTCAAAATATTCAAACTTGCATTTAATGAAGTAGAACCATTTGTTTCCAATTGCAATCATCTATGAAGGTCATAAAATATTTAATCTCCCCTATTTTCAAATTTTGCATAGAGCCACACAAATTTGTATGCACTAGCTCTAATGGTGATCTCGCCCTTCTTGAATTTCTTGATTGAAAGAGTTGCCTATGCTTCTTGCCTAAAATGCAAGCTTCAAATCTACTATTCTACTCTACTATTATTGGTAAACCATTAACCATACCCTTCGTGGACAAAAGAATCAATACAAAATAAATAAAATGTCCATATATTAGATGCCAAAGCCTTGAGGGCTCTCAAATGACCATCTTGAAAATTGTTTATTGTTGTATTGTTGTACATTTTCATGCCTAGGAGAAGCAACTGAAAAATGGGTTGATAAAATAATTTGTATTCATAAAGGGAACATTCAATTCCTTATCATTTGGATTGTTTCTACCATGTTCCTACTCCCATTATCTTCAAATATGACACACTCATCTTTCTCCATTAGTAATTTGTAACTAACCTCTTTAGATCAGTTGTCCAACACTAAAGAGGTTGTTTTTTATACTTGGGAAAAAATAAACATTCTCTATTTCTTTTTTGTTACCATTCTTGACATAGACATAATAGACCCTTTTCTCACTACTGGAATAGTTTCATTTTCCCCATTTTGATCTAAAGTTTGACATTCTTGTTAATGAATGCAAACACTCTCATTGCCACTCATGTGGTTGTTGCATCCGTTGTCCAAATACCACGCCCCAACAAGTACCTTGCTCACCAATGTTACATATGATGAAGGCCTTTGATTCATTAATTTCAACTACCTTTTCATCAACCACATTTGCAATTTGTTTTGATTGGTCATAATGTTTTTTCCAACCTTCACTAGCATAATGACCATATTTGTGGCAATAGCAATATTGAACATTATTTTTGTCATATCTTTTTCTTGAGCTACTATTTTTTTCTTGCCTCTAAAGGTGGACTGAGAGCTACTTTCTCCCTCTTTGTCTATTCATTCATTAAGAGTTGTCTACTCCAGAGCTTCCCCTTCCAAAGTTGCTCCTAGATTTTCCTCTCAAGCTTGATTTGAAGTGTTTCTACCTCTCCCCCTATCTCTTGCATTATCTTGAGCTTTGAATGTCTACTCTTGAGAGGAAGGTGTAGACTTGTTCATATGTTGCTCATGGGTTTGAAGTGAACCCATCAACTCATCGATTGCCAATTGTGAGAGGTATTTTTATTCTTCTATGATAATAACTTTTGCATCAAACTTTGAGGGCATACTTTTGAGGATTTTTTCAACAATCCTCTACTCTTCCATGGTCTCACCATTTTTCCTCAACTGGTTTTTTAAACCAAATAATTGTGTAAAAGTCTAAAACAGACTCGTTGTCATTCATTTGTAGAGTTTAAAAATCTCTCCAGAGCATCTAGAGGTTCACCAATCTCACTTTATCAATCCCTTTATAACACGTTTGGAGGATTTCCCAAGCCTCATTTGTATAATTAGTAGTTGTTATTCTAGGGAATATTGCCTTTGATAAGGCTACCTCTATAAAACTTAGGGATTTTGCATCTTTCCTTCTTGTCTCCTTGAACATGGACTTTTGGTTATTTGTAAGGGCTACATACATTGACAGGCCTGCTACATCAGTGAATCCACTAACCAAAAGCTCATATAGATCATTTGATACTATTATTTTCTTTATCTTCTTTTCCCACACATCGTAGTTTTTCCCATTAAAAAATGGTGGTCATTTCCAATGCTTGTTGTCTTCTCTTGCCATGTTTGAAACTCATCAAATCTCTAAACCTAGAAAATTAATGCCCAACACGCTCTAAAACCAAGGGATCTAATACCAAATTGATGAGAATAAAACCAAAATAGACAAGAAATAGAGGCTTTTTCTCTGATATAAAAAACACAAACTACAAAGACCAAGTAGAGGATACACCACTCATGTAAAACATAGAAGACATACTTTCATTTATCCCAAAATATATTTACAAAACTTTCAAATTCAAATTACAATAGTTACAGATAGTTTTACTACTACTGTATATGACTAGTTTTTCTACAACTATCTTTGTAGAACTCTCTCTCTACCTCTCTATCCCTCATGCATTCCCTCTCCACTTTTCTCTCTCACCTCTCTCTCTTTGTATCCCTCTAGATATATCTTTATATATATCTCTCCCTATCTAGACATATCTCTCTACCTCTCCCTCCCTCCCTCTTTCCTTATATCTATTTCCTTGTATCTATCTTTCCCCCTCTCCCTCTCTCTTTCTCTTGGAATTCTCAATTTAGGTTATAACGTGCTCACATTATAATGCAATCACGTGTTTTTAGAATCCCAAAAATGGTAAAAATTATTCTCCATCCCATGATTTAGGACCCACATGCTCTATTTTTCTCTACAATATATGTTTTATCATGAGTTGTCTATATAATAATTACATTTTTTATTTTGGTGTGATGATCTATCATACCATGACTCGAATAATCTCCATGTTTTATTCATGATAGGTATAGAATTTATCATCATGCCAAGGAAATGACTAGAGACTCTAACATTGAACATGTGAGAAGGAATGAAGCTACTTCATGAAAGTAATAAATTGAACACCATAGAAGAATACATATCATCATTTCCAATTGAATATGAACATGAACCATCCACTCAAGGAATGAGAGAGAAGGCTTTGGAGGAACAGAGGTAAAAATGAAAAATATTCATACAATGAGGAAATTAAATCTTGAAGGTGAAGATATGTCATATTTACCCTATCAAGTTGAAGGTACATCATCTTTCCCATCTCAATTTGAAGGTACATTATCTTTCCCATCACAATTTGAAGGTATTCCATCTTTCCCATCTCAAGTTGAAGGTATGCCATACTTCCCATATCAAGTTGAAGGTACACCATCTTGCCCATCTCAAGATGATATTAAATAAATTGCAGATATTAAGGAAAGTTTACCATTGAGAACACCTAGAATTTTGCATAGAAATCCTATTTTAAATTGATATTGATGAGTGTTTTAAATTGATGGTTAATAAGATTCATGAGGCTTATTTTTATATTTGTAAAATTAGGATCCTCAAAACATGAAAAATAAGGAAAATCAAGGAAAAGGAGGTTTATAATGCAATTTTCCAACCTCCTAGACTTGAAAGAAATTAATAAGAAGCACCATATTCTTCATTTTATGTGCATTGCGGAGCCAAACCAATTATCAAAACACATTTGGGTGGGTGGATGGGTGAAATCTAGGGGAGGCATCTGTTTATTCCCTAGGTCACCCAATCCTCTTGGGCTAACACTATTCCAACTCAATATCTTAAGAATAAAAAGTTGCCAAACTATGACAAAGTAGTTCTTAGAGCTCATGACACCAAGTAATGTTTCATTTGGACCTACATGTGGATATGGGGTCCCTCCATATTAACCTATCTTATTTTTAAAAAATCTACATTGTTTGAACAAACGAACAATAATGCATTCCTGCAAAAAGTCTTAGTTGAGAGCAATGCAAACGTGGAAACGGGAATATCTTATGTTCCATGCATTGTGGGCCTAAACTAACTATGCCAAAATATATAAGTAGGTGGGTGAATGCTAACAAAAGCATTGATTCATTCCCCAAGTCACCTGATCCTTCCAAGCTACACTATTCTAACGTAGTCTCTTAAGGGCCCTAAGAGCAAAAAACTACCAAACCATGGCATGGTAGTTCTAGGAGCATGTGGCATGTACGAATGTTTTTTCTAGACGTACATGTGGATATGGGATCCCTTCAAATTATCCTCTCGGTACAGGTTAATTCCACACTATTTGACCAAGGCAACAAAAAATGTATTCTTGCAAAAAACATCATTTGAGAGCAATGCAAATGTGGAAACATGCATATATTGTGTTTCATGCATTATGGGGCCAAACTAACCATGCCAACACATTTAAGTGCGTGAGTGAATGTTTTCTAAGGCCTTTGTTTGTTCCCTAGGTCACTCGATCCTTCCACACTACACTATTCTAATGTAGTCTCTTAAGGGCCCTGAGAGCAAAAAAATACCAAAATATGATAGAGTATTTATTAAAGCTTGTGGCACCTAAGAATATTTTATTTAGAACTATATATGAATAGGGGTCCCTCCACATTAACCTCTCCCTATTTGGTCAAATCCATATCATTTGACCAAGTCAACAAAAAATGCATTCTTGCAAAAAGTGTCATTTGAGGGCAGTGCAAACATGAACACATTCACATCTTGTGTTTTGTGCATTATGGGGCCAAATCAATTGGACCAAAAATTTTGGGTGATGAGTGAATGCTAGCAGAGGTTTCTATTTGTTCCCTAAGTCACCAGATCCTTTTGGGTTACACTATTTTGACATAGTCTCTTAAGAGCCCTAAAATTTGCTTTTCCAAACTAGCATTAAGTATCTCTTAGAGATCATGCCACATAAGAATGTTTTATCTAGACCTACAAGTGGATGTGGGGTCCCTTCACAATAACCTCTCTTATTTTTTCTTATCTTCAAACCGTTTGACCATGGTGACAATGGATGCAATGTTATAATTCAACATAACCTTGCTAGGAGCCATATTTTGTGTTCTTTGTCTTGTGGGGCCCAAACAATTGTGTGAACATGTTAGAGTGGGTGGAAAAATTATATGGGAGGCCCATTTTCACACCCAAACTATCTCAATCCCTTCAAACTATAGGCTTGTGGAAAAGTCTCTTAAGAGACCTAAGTGCAAAAATTTCCAAACTATGACAAAATAATTTTTGAAATTCATGACACCTAAAAATGTTTTTCTAAACCTATAGATGCACATAAGGTCCCTCCACAATAAAATCTCTTAATTTTTATTATCTCCATTTTTTAACTATGGCGATAATGGATGCCATGTTGCAAAGAGCATCATTTGTGTTTAATACAACCTTTCCAAGAGCCATATTTTATGTTTTTTGTCTTGTGGGGCACAACTAACTACAATTTTTTCTAGGGTTGGTAGTTGAATACTATGGAAGGCCCCATCTTTCACCCCAGTTGTTTTGATCCTTTTTAACTATAGTGCAGGCTTTTGAAAAAGTTTCTTAAGAGACCTAAGTGCAAAAATTTCCAAACTATGACATATTAGGTCTCAAAATTTGTGGCACCTATTTTTTGTATGAACCTACAAATACACGTAGGGTCCCTACACAATAACCTCTCTTAGTTTTTATTATCTCATGTGTGTAGTACTTTATGCCTACTCTAAATGCAAAGGAAAACCAATGCAAAAGACACAAAAAAAGGAAAACACTTAAGATTGGGAAAACGTTAAAATCTAAACAAGAATAAAAAATGAACAAAAAATTATACCTTGTATAGACTTGCTCCTTGGTTGGCTCTCAATATGCTTAATTTGTGTGATCCTTGATCACTTTGACAACATGCAACCTATTAATTCATGATTGTGACTATAGAATGGATGCAATGGCGGTGATAACAATGGATTTGGATGCAAGATGTGAGCTCAAGATGGTTGTAACAATGGAGTCCCATGCAAGTATGAGAGCATGAAGAATATGCAAAATGACTAAGTCATTTGATAGTCATTAGGAGGGGGAGAGAATGGATGGCTAGGATTCAATCTAGGGATTGAATCCAAGGGTTGAGATGCCTTGAGGCATCTCAAATCTTGAGAGGATGACATGTGTCATCCTAGGGAGAAGGGAAATGGTGACATGGAGGTGAAGTGGCAGCCATGTGGTTGCACTTTCAAGTACCTTGGGAAAGGGGAAAAGAGATGGCATGTCTCATTCTCCCAAATGATGGGAGGATGTGACAAGTGAGGAATTAAAAATTTCTCAATAATTTTCCTTGGGATGAGACAAGGAATTAAAAATTTCTTGGAAAGGGGAATGGACAATTTAAAAATCTCTAGAAGCCTAGGGGGAATATATTGGAATTAAAAATTCTAATTGGGCACATGTGTGGAATAAATAGGAATTAAAAATTCCTAGGGGAGAGGAGATAACTTCTCCAAATGTAGAAATTTATTTAATGAGGGAGTTGACTAGGGTACATGTCGTAATTGAGATTAGGTGGGATTAAGGGGTAGTCAATTGGGATTTATGTTGTGTAGATGATTAATTAGGCTAATGGAGGGATTAGGAGCAACTTGCAAATTATGGAGGATGTGACACTAATCTTAATTAGTAGTGCGCACATCCTAATGATGGGATTAGGAAAGTTAATTTGGATTAGAAGAAGATTATGGAGGATGTGACATGAGGAGAGAAAGGGATGAATTAAAAGCTAATTTAATTCATGACTAAATTAAATAAATTGGTCTATTTATTTAATTTAGAGTGGAAAGGTGGTAAAGTATTTAATTAATAAACTAAATACTTTAGAGGACATTAGGGATAAGGCCATTATTAATCAAATAATGATGTTATTTAATTAATATAGGTATGGATACGAAATAGATGAAATAGGGGATAAATTTGAACACATGAGAATGGTCAAATTTGGATGTCTACATCTCCAAACCATTTGATTATGGTGAAGATGGATGTAATATTGCAAAAAAACATCATTTATGTTCAACGCAACTATGCTGAGAGCTATATTTTACATTATTTATCTTGAGGGGACCAAACGACTATGTAAAATGTATGTTGGGGCAATCAGATCAACACCATTTGACCATTCAAACAATGAACAAATTCTTTCAAAATGTGTTAGTTAAGAACAATATAAACATGGAAACAAACATTTTTTGCATTCTATGTGTCGTGGGGCCCAACTGACTACACCAACACATCAAGGTGGGTGGTTCATTGCTAAAAAAGTGCATGTTTACATATAATGTTGGTATGATAGCCTTAAACATATTTTCTTCTATAACTCAAGGCATTTATTAAGATCTATTCCTCATAAACATGATTACCCTTCATTACATTGCATGAGAAAGACTCAATATACAAGTATACGACTCTAATGATGTGACACCCCTAAGGATAGAAGGGTGGAATTTCTTAGTGACTAGTATATACCTTATTTCTTGTACCACAGGCTTTGGATAAGTGTGGATGACATGAAAAACTTTAGGAATTATGCTATTATGAAATCATTGGATATTTTTTATATCTATCAAATTATGAATATCAACCTTAATATTTCATGATAATCCTCTTTATGATTGTACTAATCTTCCTACACAATGTAAAATCAATTTTAAATAATCATGATAATCAAAATGAATGACAAGCTCCTAGATATTGATCTAACATTCATGTAGAAATATTTGATAATTTTATGAATCAAATCATGTGGGATAATTAATATGCCCTTTTGATCAAAACCATCCTCTAGGGTTTGGTGGGTTTCAATGGGCAACCAAGTTGTAAATATTCATCTCATTGAGTATCCTGATCATAATCCATCACAAAACAATAAAATCCTTATATTTAAAAGATTTATGTCAACAAAACTCAGTTAATCATAATATCAAAAAATTATTCCAAAACCAAACCCACATATTAGAAGAAAAACTTGTCACGAAATGTCAAATTTGATTAAGATTCACTCCAAAATGATAAAATATGGTATTTTTGTCTCTAGGAAAAGGAAAAATAAATATATGCATGCCCAAGGTTAACAAATCCCCCTGCTGGTGTCGGGTAGCGACTTTGGAATTGTAAGGTTATAAGAGGCTGAGAAGTTTGGTGGCTCTCAGATCAATGAAGAAAGCAAAGAAGATCTTTTGGAATTCATCAACAATCATGCCTTGATCGACCTGGACCTGCAAGGGAGTTCTTACACTTGGTCGAACCGTAGAGTTCTGTCTGATCTGATCTAGGTGAGGCTTGACAGAACCCTTGTTTCTGATATTTGGATCTTAAATTATTGTTGCTCTTTAAAAACCCTTCCTAGAGTTGGGTCTGACCATTTTCCTATTAGTTTTGTTGCTGACCCTCTAAAAATCAAAAGAAATACCCCCTTTCGCTTTGAGAAGATGTGGCTTTCCCATCCCCTTCTCTGGGAGGAAATAAGGAAATGGTGGAATATAAAAATAAAGGGTACTGCTTTATTTAGAATTGCCAAAAAATTAAGAGAAGTTAAAATGAACCTCAGAAAGTGGAAAAAAGAGTCTTTTGGTAATATCTTTCAAATCAAATCTGATCTTAGTTTAGGCTGTCTGAAATCCAAAACAAAATTCAGAAGGAAGGCTACCTGAATGAAACTAAGGAAAAGGAAAATGAGATTCTCACAAAGCTTCATGAGATAATTACAAGAGAAGAGGAATTCTGGAGACAAAGATCCAAAGCTCTTTGGTTAAAGACTGGAGACAAAAACACCAGATATTTTCATCTTTCTGCTTCCAAACACAGGGCTACTAACAAAATCTCAGCGATTGTGGTTGATGGAAGAACTTTTGAGGAGGAAGAGGACATTAGAAGAGAAGTTGTCCTATTCTTCAAGAACCTTTTGTCTGAGAAAGAGGATATTAACTTGGAGGATCAAAATCAATTATTGGAGGCCATCCCCAGGATTGTTAATTCTAGAGACAATGATATGCTGACAGATATACCCACTAGAGAGGAAATTAAAAAAGCTGTTTTCTCTTTTGAAGGAAGCAAAGCGCCTGGTCCTGATGGCTTCCCTTTAATTTTTTTCCACTGGTTCTGGGACATTGTTGGGGAGGATGTTGAGAAGGCGGTGAAAGAGTTCTTCCACTTTAGAAATCTTTTAAAAGAGCTAAACGCCACTTTCTTAGTTCTTATCCCCAAAAGACCTGGAGCGCAGGATTTTGAAAGCTTCAGACCTATCAGCCTTTGTAATTCCTTCTATAAAATTATTTCGAAGGTGCTAACCTCTAGGTTGCTCCTCATCCTGCCCTCCATTATTGCTCCTCAACAGAATGGTTTTGTTCCTGGAAGACAAATTTTTGACTCTATTGTCCATGCTCATGAGAATGTTCACTCCCTCTCAGTCTCTAAATCGGAAGGATTCCTTCTTAAGCTTGATATTTTGAAGGCCTATGACAGGGTGGACTGGAACTTTCTGTTCAAAATTTTAAAGTCTTTTGGTTTTAATGAAAGAGTTTTGCAGCTTATTGAACAACTCATCACTTCTGTTTCTGTGGCGGTTCTTATTAATGGATCCCCCTCCACTTTCTTCCGTAGCTCTAGAGGTTTAAGACAGGGAGATCCCATTTCTCCTATCCTCTTCACGATTATGGCTGAGAGTTTTGGTAGGAATATGAGTAAGTTGGTTGCTCAAAGATCTATTATGGGGCTCAAACCGTCTTCGAACAACCTGATATGCTCTCATCAACAGTTTGTGGACGATAATTTGCTGATGGGAAGGTCTGCTGTGTTGGAAGTGAAAGAGATGAAGAAACTTTTGGATACCTATGGCAAAGCTTTTGGTCAGGTGATAAATAAACAAAAAAGCTCACTGTATTTCTTTAACACACCTTTGCATAGACAGAGAAAAATAGCGGGAATTCTTGGCTGCAAGATTGATTCCCTTCCTGCTACTTATCTGGGATTGCCTCTTTGTTTAAAACCCCCGGACACTTTTTGGATCTCTTTGGTTGATAGGTTTGGAAAAAAACTCGCCGGTTGGGAAGGAGCTCGCCTAAGTCAAGCCGGTAAACTCCAGCTTCTTAAAGCTTCACCACAGAACCTTCCTATCTATGCTCTTAGCCTTTTTAAAATCCCATCTAAATATGTTGAAACCATTGAGAAGATCTAAAAGAGATTCCTTTGGTCAGGAGTTGAAGAAAGAAAAAGAATGCCTCTTGTTGGATGGGACCTGGTTTGCAGATCTAAAAAGGATGGAGGCCTTGGGCTAAGAAAAATCAGACTGCTGAACAAGTCGCTCCTAGCTAAAAAGATATGGAGACTTTTCTTCTCCTCTGGGGAATGGAGTGAAATAATTAAAAGCAAGTACTTGCAGAATAACAATTCCCTTAAAGATTTGGCTGAGAATTCCAACCTCCCGAAAGGATCTAGTTGCTGGAACTATATGATTGATGGGATTAAGGTGGTGAAATTGGGTTTGAAATGGCAGGTTCGCAATGGTAACCAGATTAGATTTTGGGATGATTGTTGGCTATGTAATGAACCTCTATCTCAGAATGGGAATCTCAGCAGATGGGCTGAGTTTTGTAAAGATACTTTTGGCCATTTTGTTAAAGATTACTGGAGGGATGGTAAGTGGATCAATCTCCCATTGATTATCCATGCTTTGGTCTCTGTTTACTCCTCCTTGAATGCTGTCAGACTTTCCTTAAATCAGGAGGATAACCTAATCTGGAAGTTTGAACCTTCGGGGTGCTTTTCTGTTTCTTCTACTTTTTCCCAGATTTCACATGCTAACAGCCCTCCCCCTCTGTGGTCGCAAGCCTAGACTAAGCATCTCTTACCTAAGGTTAACATTTTTTTCTGGTCTTTGCTGCAAAATAAAATTCTAACTATGGATAATCTTAGTAAAAGAGGTTTTTTGCTCCCCAATAGATGCTACCTTTGTAAAAGTAATGTTGAATCGGTTAACCACCTCTTTATCCACTGTCCTTTCTCCTCTTTGGTTTGGGACAAGCTTCTGAAAAGCTGGCATTTTTCTTGGGTCCCCCCGGAGTTGGTCGCAGATTTTTTTGTTCAATGGCAAGCCCCTTCTTACAATCCCTTTATTAAAAAATTGTGGGCTTTCTCGTTCCCCCATGTGTCCTGGGGAATTTGGAAAGAGAGAAATAATCGGATCTTCAGGGATAAGGAATCGTCAAGAGGAAATAGTGTTTGAAAGAATTCTAAGGAGGATTAAAGAAAACTTCTCTATTGTCCCCTTCAGGGAGGACAAGGTTGAGACTGTTGTTTGCTCTCCTTTTGACAGCCTGATTGCTAGGGAATGGAGAATTAAATGGGATATTTCCAATGTGCCTAATACAACCAAAAAATCCAGGGATGGAGTGTGCTGGAGTTTTCCTATGGAAGGATGGGCCAAAGCCAACTTTGATGGCGCGGCCAAAGGAAACCTAGGGAAGGCCAGGTGTGGTGGGGTCCTAAGGGACTCGACAGGTAACTTTATGGGAGCTGTTGCCACTCCCTTGGGAATCCAAACTAATCACATGGCGGAAGCGGCGGGGGCTTATTACATAATCAACCTTGCTGTGGGTATTAAATGCAAAAATTTATGGCTTGAAGGGGACTCAAAAAATATAATTGATAATCTTTGTGGTAGGTCCCAGCCCGCATGGTCGATCAAAAATTGGATTGAAGAGGCTAAGGCTTTACTTAATAAGTTTGACAGAATAAAAATAACTCATGCCTACCGTGAGGCGAATGCGGTTGCGGATTTTTTTGCCAACGAGGGAGTCAAGAGCGACTATATCCTCACGTGGAACAAAAATTCTGACCTCCACTTCGAAGCTCAAGCTTTATTGGAGCTCGATGTTGTGAATGGGAAAGCGGCAACTTATTGTATTAATGAGGAAGGTACGAGCCATGAATAACAATAATAGAAGATATAATGGGACCGAGAGGATCTGGCAAATAAATTACCTTCTTTGGCACGCTTTGTGGGTCCTGCGAAGGAAAGGAACTATCTGGAATAGGTCTTCTGTCTGCAACAGTATCTGAACTAAGATCTCTAAAATGGGTGGTGAACGGAAGAGGGTTGAACCTACCAGCTTCGAATCTCACACCAAGAACACCAAAGCGTGGAGTAAAATTAGAAGGGGTGGCTTACTTCCGTTCATTGAGAAACTCCATGGCCCTAAAGAGGAGATTACGGATTTCTTCGAGAAAAATTGGAACAATGGGGAGGTTCTCCTATTTGGGAGGAAAGTTCAAGATTGATGAAGCTTTGATTGCGAAAGTGACTAGCATTCCGATGGAAGAGCATAAATTTTTTAGAGATAAGAAATTCTCTGATGAAGCTGTGTTGAGGTTCCCTAAGTCTGAAACTGAGAGGCAAAAACTTGTCAAGACGATGAACAGTTACTATGAAGTGGACACTATAAAAGCTTTATGGAGAAAAGTGCTAAGGGTTATCATGGAGTACATCACTCTCGACGACCGCTTCACTAGGGTTTATGGATACCACTTCATGTTGCTCAATCACTTCTGGCATAAGGTGCGTGTCTCTATCCCCTTCTTCCTGCTCTGTTCCCTGAGAAATAGCTTTTCTGATCATAGTAGAAGCCCTAAAAGATACCTGATTCTTCACACGGGTCTTTTAAGGCTCATTTATGAACACTTTCAGATTTTGCCTGCCCTTCCAAACCCTGTTGCCCCTCTGGAGCTTGATGAGGATGATACTGAGCCTAGCATTTCTGATTCTAAAGCTTCCCCTCACCGTGTCAAGAGCTCCTTGCCTCCTCTCCTCCCCCTTCTACTTCAGGCCGTTCCCCCCAGCCTTCTAGTGCCTACTCTGTTCCCGCCTCTGGCCGAACTAACCCTAACTCTAAGGGGACGGGCTCTAGCTCACCGGTTAATAAGTTAGTTTCCTACCCTGATGACTCCCCTGTTGTTTCTGCTAAAGTGGCCGAGGCTTGTCCTAAGAACCCCCACTTCCCTCAGAATTTTCAACAGGAGAACTATAGCCCCCCTAGAAGGGCGGAGTCAGTTATTTTTGGGGCCAATGCTGAATGTGACCCCCCTTTTGACTTCATTGGAAATGCCAAGAAGTGTTCTTTGGACCAGTTTAATGCTGCCAATTGGTTATTTCATGAAATTAGCGAGTTGAAAACAAAAAAATTGTCTCTTCATTGTAAGCTGGGGAAATTGAAGCCAAAGTTGCGGAGTTAATTCAGAACGATGCGGAGAAGAATACCACTGTGCAGGATAATACATATAAGGACAACACCGTTGAAAATGAAATGGAAAAAATGAAAGTTACAATGAAAAAACTTGCTGATCAAAATTGTAGAATTTCCAGACACAACTCTGTTATCATTAAAGCTATGTCTGAAAGATTGGAGAAAACCCAGAAGAGAGCTCTGATTGTCGACCTTGACCAGGAGAAAGACCAGGATGAGGAAGCTGGGATTTCTAAGCGCACCAGATCGAGCACGAAAAAGAAAAGCCCTGACCACCCCTAATATGACTCAGATCTTTATGGAGGGGGTCCAGGATATGGTGGACTTGGAAGAGGTTGCGGACGAGCTTTTGAAGTCCATGGATTAGCTGTGGCTGGGCCCTGCTTTGTCTGGTTGCTGGCCGTTTAATGGTTTTTTTGTGGTTTTTCGTGGCTGTCTGTTTTAGCTGGTTTATTTCTTTCTGGCAGCCTTTTTGTCTTTTGGGCCTCTTTTGTGGTCTTTGTTTGTAATGATCTCAGTGGTTTTGGGTCCCTGTAAAACCCGTTTATCCCGTTTATCAAAAACAAATCCACCAAAAAAAAAAAAAAAACTTTCCCTATATCAATAAAATTAATCATAAATTAGACATATAATGGTAAAATAAGTGTCATAGAAGGATTGGCCATACTACCAAAAGTATAATAGTTCTTGGGTGAAATATTAGGAACCTAAGATATGACAAAAACTATTAGAAAATGTCAAAAATATTCATGACCATTCGGTAGTGCCTAGGGAAACCAAACAAAGGTTTGGTATTTAGATATACGTCATCAATTTTAAGCCCAAAATTAATTTTAACATGGGTTCAATTTTCTTTTCCATTATGACTGAACAAGTTTGGTGCCAAAGTTGCCTCTTAGGATTTTTACAAGTTATAGGATTATTTAAAGGTGGAAAAAGATAACTTAAACCCTTAAAAATCTCAACACTTGGATTTTAACCTTGAATAAGTATCCTTTACATGATATATAGACTCACAATGCCTCTAGAGATGCTAAATGACATTGATAAAACTTAAAATATTTACTATTATAATGTAATATAACCCTTTATTCTTATGATGGAATGAGATACATGATCCTAAACATAAAGCATATCTCATCATGAAAACATAATATCAATATATACATCCATCTTCCCACATAAAAATTTAATCTACCAAGCTAAGGTATAAGCCCAAATAAGTATGATTACCATCAAACTAGAAGCCTTTTGATCATTCGTAATGCAATTCTCAAAATATAATACTATATATAACCTGGTTCTAATTTGATCATGAAGGATATCAATGCTCTTGATAAAGTGGTGGCCTAAACTCTTCATCAAGATACACCAAGATACACCTAGATTATGATCTAAATCACTAGACAAGATGGAATAGTAAAAGAATTAGGAATTTATTCAACTACACGAATCAAAAGATCTCCATTCCATTCATGTAATTATTCATTTATTCAATTAATCATTTATAGAAAATATTGAAACCGGTGGTAAAAATAAATTTGTATTAATTAAAAAGACATTTAGGCATAGAATGTTATGTTGGAAAAAGTACAATATATATGTACAAGAAAACCATATAGGTGTATAATGTCACATATCTATATTACAAAAATATATGTACAAAATTTCTATATAGACATATAATAAAGTCCTAATGTAATCACTTCCCTCTGGGGGAAGGGAAGAGATCAAGAGCCACATTTGATTGTCGAGTGAATGGAGAGGCAAGCAATGATGATTTGATGTCATTAACTGAATATGAAACAAAATTATTGAATCACCAAAATTTACCTAACGTTATTTAACAAACATAATCATTAAAAATAGTCAAGCTTAACTTAGTGAAAGATGTATGGCCACTTTGACTAATAGGTCTTGATGTCGAAGGTCCAACAACCACTTGTTCCACATCCAATGTGAATTTTAAGATTACCATTCATACAAGGTAAAAATATTTACATGTACTATATTTACTATTTGTATACTAATCACATACCCGTGGACTCAACATCATTAAGTAAATGGGAGTTGAAGGGCCACCAAACACAAGGTAAACACTCTAGTCTTGAAATTATATTATAGTAAATTTACTAATTTAAATTTAATCTTACATTTCAAAATGAAATATAGTAAATCACATTTAACAGGTTGTTCAAATTTACGTATCTATCAATGTCAAATATCTCATTTAGCATCTCACCTTAGAACACCATTTGATCTAATATGGATGTGCCCTACTACTGGCCACATGCATCTTGGTCATCCTTAGACCCATAGTTTTGACATATGTGAGGTAAACGTCGAGATCTAGAAGCCTCACTCTCATCACCCTATGCTAAAGGCCTAGTGTGATGTAAAAGGTCTAAGTGAGCGAGATAATGGACTATAGGATCTCAACATCAACACTCTCCTTTACAATAGAAGGGATCATGGCATGCTCAATGTTTTTCCTATAAAAGCGTCTTTGTGCTTGGTCTTGGGGATGATGTGCCTCCTCTTCTATCATGTGTAGAGCCCCCACCTCTACTCTTCTATCATGTGAAGACAAACCTACAATAGAGTTTCCTCAAAAAGTACTACAGGACCTCATTGTTGTTGCATGCAGGATGGTAAGAAACCATCCACTACCTATCCCAAAAATTATTTTTTATCCCTTGGTGTTGAAACCATTGGATAGGGAACCTCCTCAAATTATTGTGTAGCGGTGCATTAGTTCAAGGGTTAGTGAAAAATGCACACAAGTTAGATTTCAATATTTTTTTATTTTACTTGTTCATAGGATAACTTACCAACATAAAATTATCTTGTGTCTTCCCTCTTGTTTGCATAGATGTTGATTTTGACCACTCACATAATCTATGTGAGAGAGGATAGGTTTTAGTGAAGTGGAAAGGGTAGATCGATGGGAGGTTGTTCCACTTGGATCTATCAAATTTTTAATTAATGTTTCAAGTTATTTATATTTTCCCTAGGATGTTTTCTTGTGTCCCAAGAGGATGTCGAGGCATTGACGGAGGGGATTTTGTAGTTGTTCTTCACCAAGGTTTTTGTGAATTGTTGAATTAAGGTTTTCATGAACTAGAGGGGGGTTTTCAATTCCTAAAAACTAAACTAAACTCAAAAAATTAATAATTTGGTTAAAATTATACAACATGCACACTTAACTTGATACTTTTTTAAAGATACATCCACTTAAAAAAAATATTAAAAAAATACTAAAAAAATGCATAATTTGGAGTGCTCACTCTTAGCTTTATTTCTACTAATTAGTTTTGAAAATACTTAATGCAACAAAAAAATGAGAGCACACATGAGATGTATGTTATATTTTAGTAATAAAAACATCATTTTACCTTTTCAATCTTATTAACTGTTTAAAAAGCCTTAGAAATTTAGAAACTAGATTAGTACTACAATTCTATTTTTATCACATCTTCAAATTTTGAGCATAGGTATCAGGCCTGGAATTTGACGGTCGCCCCTATCTGTCATATGAAAATTTTATGACGGTTTGGTCATTTAAATGCCATAAAAAAAATTGTTTAATTTATGAATTTTTATTTAAAATCTTTTATAAATGCAACATTTTGAAAAATTAGAAAACAATGATAATTATTAGTAATAAATATAAAAAATCTACTATTATAATTAACAATTAACAAAAGTTTCTAAGTTTATATTAAAAACAAATCTTGTTAAATATATTCTAAAAATTAAAAATAATTATATTTTATTTTGAAAAGATTCAAAATTTATATATATTTTATAATAATATTATAAATGGCATATATTAATATATAAAAAAAACTATTATAAAATGTCAAAGTTTCTAAATTCATATTAAGTATTCAAAAAAGTTATATTCTATTCTAAACTAATTTATCTATTTATAATAAAAGTTATAAAATGATATATATTATAAATTAAAATACTATATTATATTTTGCTTATAATATTTTTTACGGTTTAATAAAAATATAGCAAGTCAAACTATATGGTCTAATAAATTTTATAGCTGTAATATACGGTCTAAAATTGAAAATGGTCAAATAGACCATCAAATTCCTAGGCCTATAGGTATCTTGAATTACTCATCAAGATTCTAGTTTAACTTTTATCCCTCTTTTTCTCCCTCATTTCTATACACTTATCTTATATATTACTTTTTACTTGTTTTTAAATAATGTAATCTCCAAATCTTAATATTTTTTTTCAAATTTTATAAACATATATTAACCTATTATAATTTTTTTTAAATTAAAAAAAAAAACAATTTAAAATAAAAATACACTACATATACATTGTTACCATTTTATACTACTTGCCATCAACATCTATTTGGCTTGTGAATATACAAGGTCATTTAGAGACTTCAAAAGAAACCCTAATAATTTTTCCTCACACAGAGAGCTACAAATCTGAACTAAACAGTAAGGAAACTTATTCCCATTATTTATACTGCTAAACTGACACGACACAATTTGGACGTATGACTGGAAGTCCCGTGGACAAACTAAACATATATTTGCAACTGTAAACCAATCCCTGGTTTCAAAAGCTGCAGGAATCCATTAATGGCCGAATTGTGACGTCAAATTTGAGAACAGAAAGTGAAACATCAACAGCTTCCGTGGTGATGATCGCATACCCAGTGGCAAATCTAAATTTCCCAGTGCCTCCAACTACTGATACTTCACGTTGCGATCCATATAAGTCGTCAACTCCCTGCAACTGCAATGTGTCATAGCTGTCACTGTTGTTCTTATCATTCTGAAAGAGAATAGTAATTAGCATTGGGGTAGAAGGTCGAACTCCACTCGCGTCTGCAAATAAATATATTCCTTTAGCTTTACCAATCACGTTCGAGTCATTTTGAGGTTCCCGAGTGACAAAAACATCCATCACCACAGCGGTGCCAAACTTACCAAAATCTGAAGAAGATCCGTTCACTCCTCCCACTATTATTTCTGTGGCATTGTTTCCCTGCACGTAGAAAAGCATGTTGGTCTCGCCAATTTCATTTCCATTTCCAATGCTGCCCAGCACAAATAAAAGCAACAAAGAAAAAATATGGTTGTAAGCCATTCTAGTTCCTATCACAACCAGCGTGGAATGATTGGGTAAAGCCCAAATTAATCAAAATTTTATAGTGGATTTTATCAATGATTTGAATTTAGAAATGGGAGATGATGGAAATGAAAACGACTCTGATTTAGAGGGCGATGACACCTAACCAAATTTACCCCACCTAATAATGCAGGATTAACCAAGACTCAAATTTGTCTCCTCCCTTTCCTATTCGATATGGTTTTTTTAATCTTCTCTATCTCAAACATTGGAGATATGCCATGATTTATTGATAAGAGAGATTAGAAATAAAGTTATATTGTAATAAGACTTCTGGATTGAAACTGTGTTAGTTTTTTTACATCAACATTTTCTATCATACTCCATGATTCATGATTCATCACTCTTCTCTCTATCTGAATTGCATCCTGATGATGGATCATAGAGTATGATACGAAACGTTGATGTAAAAACACTGACATAGTTTCAATCCAGAAGTATTATTACAATACTATTATGGACTGTCAAACCTTTATGCTTTTAATAAAGTTATAGTATGTAGATAAAGGTAGGTGTGTTAAAATGTTTTCTCTCTTTTTTATTTTATATTTTTTTTTTGTCTCTTCTTTATTTATTTCAAATATTAGTGATTAGATCATTATTTATTTATTAGAAATAAAGATACTCAAAGATCACAAAAAGTGTAAGAAAATCAAAGTCATGCTTTCCTCATGTTATGGTATATGAATAGGTGTGTTTGAAATTTTATCTCCTCCCTTTCATATTTCATATGCTTATTTTTGTCTCTTCTTTATCTATCTCGATTAGGTCATGATTTATTGATAAGATATCTTAGTCATGATTTATTGATTAGAAATAAAGTCATTCAAATATCACAAGAAGTGTGAGTAGTTCAAGGCCATGCTCTCACCATATAGTATGTGTAGGTGTGTTTGATTTTATCTCCTCCCTTTCATATTCCATATGCTTATTTTTTTTATCTTCTTTATCTATCTTAAATATTGGAAACTAAGTAATGATTCAATGATAATCTAGCTATGAGTCATGATTTATTGATTACAAATAAAGTCAATCAAAGATCACAAGAAGTGAGAGTGGATCAAGGTCATGCTCTCACCATGTTATGGTATGTGGATAGTTGTGTTTGAAATTTATATATTTATATTAATTTTTATTTAGTTTAAGTTTTTTATGGAATTGTTTAATATAATTATATATTGATAAATGTCATATTTATATAAAGTTAGGTTTACATTCTTATTTATCATCTTTTTTTCATTTACATTCATTTTAATATATTTGATTCTTATTTTATATTTATCTATATTTATATTTGCATACTCACCGTTTATATTATATTTATACACATGTACATAACTTGAGTACTCACTCTTTAGGTAAGTGCAAAAAGATGGGGGGCAAAAAGGGGTCTTAAGTGGCCACTTTTTTTTTGAAATCAGGAAATACTAACCTTGGATGATAAATTGAAGATAGTTACACTCAAAATTTTAAGATGCAACAAAAAAAATGTTCGTAGTGTTCCAAGTCTACTTCTAAACTACTATTTTATTTTCAAAATGGTAGAGATTAAGGGGTTCAAAAAGGGAGCCACAAAAATTGGTGTTGTTTTGGTCAAAAAAATATGACATAGCGTCCTTTGTGGCTCCCTCAAAAGGTTAACTT
>VDFB02096277.1:0-73997 GCA_007258455.2 Sequoia sempervirens | reverse complement strand
AGTTCAACTTTGTGGATTCTTTCCCAAAATTTGTTTGCAACTTTACATACTTGTACCTGTGTCAGTAAAATATGTGAATAACTAATAAACCACACTTGATCAATGAAACATTACATCAAAGAGAATCCAAATAACTTGATCTATGAGAAATTGAAACAAATAAACTCTAAAAATAGTACTTACCTCTTGCAATTTACTGTCTTTGTTAGGTCAGTATCCTCAATTCTTGAAGGAAATTTAGCCAAATTTCCACATGTCTCACAAATTCCTTTTATGCAGCTTATTTGAGGTCCATTTTCATGATCACATAATATAGACTTTATGAACAAACTTGCTTGTTTAGGAGGTGCATTTTGAAACCCACATCTTTCTTCTCTCATCTTTCGAAACACCTGATAGTAGAGATCAAATTCAATATGATAACGACAACAACAAGTTTCAAAAAACTTGTTTATCTTCACATAATATGGATTTAACCTTTGAAACATTATTTTCCCAATCTTTATATGGGGATATGCATTACAAAAGTTCATATACATCTCAAATTGTGTTATGTCTAGCCAATGTTTGATATGATTTTCATAAATACTAGGTCCAATCCTGTGTCTCATAACATCTCTAGTATTTGATGATGGACGAGTCTGATCATGCCAAAAACCTGAGACCAAGTTCCTAACAGCATCTTCAATCCTATCAAAATGGGGAGCTCTACACATAATTGCCCAATTTCCTTCTAAACTCTCATCTAAAAACTTTCTCTTTTTCTCATATTTTATCAATGTGGTTCTACTATAACCAATTTCTGTTGAAAGTGTAGACATTTTTCTTTTTCTTGCTATATATTGATGTACAATAGATGTCAACATCACCCTTCTTTTAGCGGCCTTATCCACTGATCGAGATCCCTTTCCAATGGAATCTAAACCCTTTTTAACATTTTGAACAATATCCTTTTGTAATCCCATGGGTTTCTTCTTATTTGATGCTGAATGTACACCCAACAATTGTAATGACTCTTTGAGCTCATCACGAAGAAGTAAACGTGATAACAATTGGATTTTTTCAAGTGTATCAAGATGATTGAAATGATGATTGATCATTCCATTTACAAATTTAGTCATTGGCCTCTTTCTCTTATTATAAGGCTGGTTGGCATAATATTTCAGTTTCTCCATATCCATTTCAAGTAAATGATCTAAATTTCTATGAGAAATTTGTTTCCTCACCTTCTCAGCTAGTTTCGTATGCTCATCCATACCAATAGGAGGAAGTGATCCTGACCCCTCTCCAACATGTATTGTTTGAACTTGTGCCTCCTCCCTATCTTCAAGGACCATGCGTTCTTGAGCATATTCATTTGATCCAATTTCTAGATTTGCCTCGACTTGAGCATGAAAACTTCTTGCTTGTTGAGCCATTCCTACATGTCATAAAATATTTTGCAAACAAAAGTGAGATGATGTTATATAAGTGAAGTTTATGTATGCAAGCAAACAAACTGATAAGACATGATGTTATAAGTGAGAGAAGTTTCTGCTAGTTTTATATGCTCATCCATACCAGTAGAAGGAAGTGATCTTGACCCCTCTCCAAAAAGCTTTGTTTGAACTTGGGTCTCCTCCCTAACTTCAAGGTCCATGTGTTCTTCAACGGATTCGTTTGATCCAATATCTAGATTTGGCTTGACTCCAGCTTAAGGAATCCCTAGAGCATAAAACATAAAAATAATGAGAACATTAAAGTGATGAAAAGAAAATACCAAAGACACAAAACAACTACATGCACATGTATGAAAACAAATCCATAAATGTATAGCCAAGGATAGGATACACATAGGTCAAATTTCATGCCAAGCATCAAGGTTTGAGGATTATGCATACAAGTGACTTAGAACTTTCAGGCTAGTGATATAGCAAAGGAAACCCTTAGAGTATAACAAGGTGATCCAAAGAACCCCAACAAAATTGGGCTATAAGATGTTTCAAGGTTTCAAATAAATTTCCAATATCATGCTAAGATGAAAAAAGTTAAAAATTTATGGGACATAAAATACAACCCAAATAATCAACTAAAACCAAACACAAATATTGAAAAAAAAAGAATTGGCTTAAGGAATTGGAGTCAAGGATCAGATAAACATTGCAACTTGCATGACCAATATGACTCAAGGACATTTAAAAGTATTTATAGTTATTCAAGTGCAATAAAACTTGAAAGTTTGAAAAAGCACAAAATAAGTTTAAAATGAAGAAGAAAAGAAAGATAATACAAAAACAAGACCCAATAAAAATGAAAAGGAAACAAAGAAACAAAAAATGTAAAGGCGAGTCTTTATATTGTCCAAGAAAAATGAGACATATGTGCAAGGACAACAAATCTCTCCTATTATTTCAATTAGGATTTCTTGGTCTTGGATGTATATCTCCACAGTGAAATCTTACAAAAACTTCAAGATGGATAATTGTAAACTAATAGGTACTCCAATAAATGATGGTAAGAAACCTTCAAAACAAATGTGTGTTAAGACATAAAAAGAATAATCTATCATATAACTATTATTCCTTGGCACCATATAGCTTGAGTTTTGATGTATACATGTGTTAGTCTCTAGAAAACCTGACATTGCATTGGCTTTAAGTATAATTTGAGTTCTAATTTTCAAATAATTCTAGAGCTTAGAATTGGGCATTTATTAAAATATTTAAAAAATATTTTTAAGGAACTATTGATCATTAGATTAAATTCAATGGGAGTTTAGAAAAATATTAAGCTAATTAGATGTTGCAATGTAGATTGGATAGGGGATATTGATCACCAAATATCAACATTAGAATGCTACTTCATTGTACATGAAGGTGTAGTTTCATGAATAATTAAGAAAAAATAATGGTTTCTTTCAAAGTGCAAAGTTAGAATATATAGGAATTTGCAAAGCCATAAAATAATTAATGTGGTTGAAAAAATTATGAAAATCAAAGTGGCATAGTGAGGGACACAAAATTTAAGGTTTCATTGGAGAACTAAGCATGTATTGAAGTACACTATCATTTTCTTCATGAACAAAGTAAATAGAAAATTGTGTAGATGCAATACTCAACAATGATAATGTGATGACAAAAACATTAAACAAAGGTATTGGTAAAAGATAAGTGTAAGGTTTGTAGGGAAGGATTTAATGTACAATATTTTAGTTTAAGAGTACATTTTAAGTTGGGGTATTGTACGTTGAAAAATGGTCATACATTAAAAATTTCTAATTTTAATAAGAAACTCAATGCAAAATGTATGCACATACAAATTTATGTTTAGGTGTACTAACCAAATTACTGGGTGGAGTAATGCACAGTATGGATTCCATCCCATCAAATGAATACTCATGTTTTTTCAAAGTAAAAGTCTCAAACACACTCTTGAGAGTGAGAGAGAGAAGAAACAAGCATGTACCTTGTTTCTTTCTATGATAATTTTCCAAGTTTTGTTCACGCCTCTTTTGTTCTTCTTTTGACAATTTTCATTGAGACACATTTTTTCTTTTTCTTTGTTGTTCCATTTTCTTCTTCAACTTTAAAATGACTCAAAACAAGTCCTCTACCAACTTAGTTAAATTCTCCTCCAAATTTTTCCTTGACTGATAAAAATGAATAGTTGTCGAGCTCCAATATTTGCCTCCTTGATAAATGTGCAAAAAACTTCTTCTCCAAAATCTGCACTCCAAGTGATATAAATGAGAATTAATCTTGCAATTTGATATCCAAAATAATGAAAAATAAGCTTCTATTTATATGCATATGGGATGGGAAAAAATTATTCTAGTGTACATGGAATAACTAGATCCTAGTTTAAATGAATCAAGTAGTAAAACAATCAAGTTATTTCATTGTGGAGTTTGTTGTTATTTAATTCATAGGTATGCACAACATATCTAGTAATTTTAGAATTTTGTTAAAGTGTCAAAAATGTATATTAGAGGTATAATTTGAATCTGAATTTTCTTAATTATATTTGAATTGAATTTCAAGTTACTTGTCAAAAATGTATAATAGAGGTATAATTTGAATTAAATTTTCTTTAATTATATTTGAATTGAATTTCAAGTTACTTGTCAAAATGTATATTCTAGAGGTATAATTTGAATTGAATTTTCTTAATTATATTTGAATTGAATTTCAAGTTACTTGTCAAAAATGTATAATAGAGGTATAATTTGAATTAAATTTTCTTAATTATATTTGAATTGAATTTCAAGTTACTTGTCAAAAATGTATAATCTAGAGGTATAATTTGAATTGAATTTTCTTAATTATATTTGAATTGAATTTCAAGTTACTTGTCAAAAAGATTATATCTTGTTCTCAACTCAATGGTTCATGTTGCTTAAGTCATTTTTAAGAAAATATTTATTGTGATCAACATGAATGAACTTAATTATAAAGTGGCATTGATTTCCCTAAAATTCTACTAGAGATCAAATGTATATTGAATATAAGGAAATGTAAGTTGTAAGAGATAATAAAATAAGAAAACATGTATGTATATTGAATATTTAAAGCAAGTGCATACATATATTATGTGTAAACATGTTTAAACCATAAGCAAACACATGTATGTATACATGTAAAGGGATTCAATGTATAAACATAACACATATTATAAGCAAAGAGGCAAATGTATGTATATATCATATAAGAAAATATATGTACATATCATATAAGCAAAATGTAAATTAAAGATCATCAAATGTCGAATACTAAAGATCAACAAATAAGCAAATGTAAGTTAGAGATCATCAAATCTCGAATACTAAAGATCATCATATAAGCAAATACATGTGGTAAAGATCATAAATCTAGTGTGTAGGGCCTAATATGAATGTCTACTCCTAGTCGAATGACCATTTGAATGAGAACGGTCTTGCTCTGATGGATGTGTTGAGCCCTACAAATAAAGTTGTGTACAAGATGTGTTAGATACATATAATTTATATTAAATAAAATTTATGAAAGTTATTTTTAAATGAACTTGTATTTTTAAATATCAATCTAGATCTATGCATACATAAATATTGCATGTACATATACACGTGTGATTATATAAAAATGTAAAACTCACATGTCCACTGGCAGCATATTCATCAATAAAGTCACGTCGATCATGCATATGATCTGGACCAAGGCTAGGAGTGATATGAGGTATGTCCACTTGTAACAATATATACATATATATATCAACTTACATGAATATCTAGTTAAAAAATAATAATGAAAAAAGAATTGAAACATGCACATGCACACATACATGCACATCATTTGATATCGGATGACCTAAGTCCTCTGCAAGGGCCGCCTCCACCATATCCACCACACAGTCAAGTGATGAATCAACATCTGCATCCATCTGATCTCTCCCATTTCATGTCATAAATGATGAATGTAGAGGATTATGAAGGTGAGATGGCATCGACGATGATGAACCAGAACCAATCAACATATTAGTAAAACCCATAGTCTGTGCAGTTGTCGAATGAATTGTAGATGGATCCTGACGCACAGTAGTGCTTGATTGAGAGTGATGGGATTCTAGCTCTGTTGAACAAAATCCATGTGCAGCCAAATGATCTCTGACATGCTCTATATTGATCCTATAGTTTGATGCAATGTGGGCATATGCCTCCAATAGGTCCTCAGCCAAATAATGCAGAGTCCTGTGTGCCATATCTCCTGCAAGTGCATCAAGGTGTGTAGGAGTAGGGATGCCAACCACTGTAAAAGGATCCATGGTGGTCCACTGTGTTGAAAATGGTGTGGATTGAGAACGTCTAGACATCAAATACTGACCTACATGATCATCAAATATCCTAGTGGTGGCAGCCATAATGTCACCTACAATGTCAATTGCTTCCTTTTGGGAAGCAACGACAACCTCATTTGCTATGGGGGCTAGAGCTGGGGTGAGAGCAGGAGACCTCTCACTAACCAATACCCTAAATAGTGGGGCTGGTCTATCTCCTCGATGATAGGTGGGCCTATCGGTAATCCTGCCATGCCCCTGACCAGCATATGGTGGAATCTCTAGGTAGTTGACTTTGAGGCCCAAACGAACCTCAACATACAACTGCTGAACAAAATATAATGGAATCTGTTCATTGTTTGGGTATTGACCATGTGATATGAGAAATCGTGGGTAGATCAATTCAGCCATAGCACGATCAACACATCTAGTGACCTAGTATCCCCTAACCTTACGTACATTTTGATAAAAAGGAAAACAAGTGTTCTTTATCATTTCTTTGGTCACACTACCATGTATTTGTTTCAAAGGAACATCACCATGTACTTCTTCCCGCATGCAGGAAAGAATAGCAGCTACTCTATCTGGGGAATATGCACTAGTCCTCTCTAGTTCATCTCTTAGTTTTTCTAAACTATTTAATATTGACATACATGGTTCAAAATATATCCCAGGGTTTGCACCCTGTGCTAATGAGTCTCTCAATTTTTTAATCTTATTAGTGGTATTTGCAAACAAAGAATCTGGCTCAGGTGGAACATGATCTGCATTTTCCATGTTATATATATATATATATATACAGTACACCTAAAAGAGCAATGAGACTTTGGTAAATAATATATCTAGATAAAGGGAATACAAATCTAAAATAGTTGTAATAATTCATCTACTTATCAATAATATTTTCATACCATTAACAATTTAAAAAGAATTGGAAGACAACTATAATCTATAACATAGCATCCTTAAATGGTTCAAATTTTAAATGAAACAATGAAAGAAAGAATAAGAAAACAAAGATTAGTGTAAAATTATTTGAAAATAATTGGGGATAAAAATATCTAATCTAATAGTTGTTAACATAAATGAACTTCAAAATAGGATTATGTAAGTGAAAAAAAAGTTATATTGCCTTCATTGAACCTAAATTTATCTAGTTAAGATATGTCTAAAATTAAGAATTCACACTAGAATATCAATATTCCATAAGAATCTCATAAAGAGGATGAATTTAATGGAAGATAATATAAAATCCTCCATATGAGGATGAATTTTATCATTACATTATGAGTGAATCATCTCGATTATATAGGCAAGAATATCAAAAAATTATAGATTGGAAAGCAAAATAATCAGACATTTATCATATTTTTATATGTATAAAGTTTAGATACCATAAAACTATTTAAACTTATAGATTGCATAAAGCTATAAATTGAATCGTTAAAACTAATTTATTAAGAATCAAATCTAATAAAGTTTGACTTCATATTGCATACTTGTTATAAATATCTCACTAATCCAACCATACATTTTATATATGTTAAAAAATATATAATTGTTATGCCCATAATTTTTCACTAGAAAAACCCAATAATTTTTTTTTTTGAATCCTTTAATTACGCTAATTAATGCTTTAAGCATTTATGATGCAACAATAACCATCTCCAATAGAATTAACATCCTTTCTTTAATTAATTTGTTGGTTTAACTTGCTAATGTGATACTATTATTAATGCATCTCTCACTATTAACTATACTTTAAATATTAAATTTGCAAGTATCACAATTTAATGGTTACACTAATAATATTCTCATTATAATGGTTATGTCATCGTAACCCACAATGAGTTGTTCCTACTTCTATTTCTTGTTGACAGTAAGGTCAATATGGTATTATGATTATTAGGATAGTTCCTCATGACCCAATGATGGCATTTAAAGTACTAAATATGTAACTTTTGATGGTAATAACAACATGAATAATTATATGGTTTGCATTTATTTATTTATTTTCCTCTCATATTTCAACATCTATAAAAGGTTTTGCCAAAAATGCTATCCAATTATCGATGAGCATTAATAAGGTTAAGTATGCTAACATTAGTATTAAGGTAACTATCGATATGAATATTGATAAGAGTATTAACAATACTCGATGATATTAAGGCTCCCTCTACAATTAATACAAACATTCTATCAATTTTATTACTCACAAATAATATTAAACTTTACTCATAATAGAAATGTTAATGTGATAGTGATATCATGTTTACATATACCCTCATTTATACTATTACAAATACCATCCATTAATACCCATATCAATACTATAATAAATTTTATTAATAATATTAATAATGTATATATATATATATATATATAACGCATAAACACTATTATTTGTTAGCTCATTGTTGCTTGCAAAACTTTTATTACCATCTTAGCATCCCTAATAAGATTATCAATAAAATACTTTTCTTACTCGGGTGATTTTATTTGCGATTTATTTTAGTATGACGATCCCCCTTTATATTACCCTCAATAATAGTATCACTATTTGTCATTAATATATTCAATTTTAATTCTTTTATCTAGCTCTTATATATTGTTATAGCATTTATTTAATTATTCATCTCTATTACAAAAATAATTATATGATTAAATATATTGCATACTTGTTATAAATATCTCACTAATCCAACCATACATTTTATATATGTTAAAAAATATATAATTTAACAATTTATACAACTTCTAATTATGATAAAGACAAGAATCTTAATCTATACCATTATTTTGAGTTTGGTTTAATAGAAATTGAAAAAAATTATAATCATAAAAAAAAACAATGAATAAACTAAGGATCATTTTAACAATGGTGAATTAGTGCCTAAAGATTGGCCTAAAAAATTATAATATTCAACATTCTCATCACAAATTATATATGAAAACTAAGGATCATTTGGTTATATATATTTTCATAGATTTAAAATTTGAATATTTATTACTATAACATGTTCATTACAATTAGATTTTTAAATAATATTGTAATAATTTATTATGTCTTTGAAATTTGTTTTGTGGATTTTAATGTTGTTTTTTAAATTTAAGTTAGAGTAAGTAGAATCTAATGAGATACCTTAAAAAGATTCAAGTTTTATAATTTAAATCTCCCTCTTATAAATATAGTTTTTTCTAGTCTTACAATTTCTTGTGTCATCTGTTCAATTATTTTAGCTATGGATTTAGCCGCAATCTTGTAGGAGGTATTAAGAAGAGTAATTAGTATCCACCCTCAGATAAAAAAAATATTTTTCCTTTAGGAATTAATTTATCAACCCTTGATTAATAGAATTTAAATGATGGATCCCTTTGATAAAGCTACTTTTTATACCTCATAGAGTCCTCCTTGATGAATGGACATATTGTTTTAAGGAATTGTGTAGCTAAACCATCTATTCCAAGACTTTTTGAGTATTCAAATCCTTCAAGGAAATATCAACCTCCTCAAGGGTGAATAAATTATCTAAATGTGCCTATTTTTTGAGACCAATTATTTTGGGTATGCAAGTGCCAATCAATTCCTCAACTATATCTTGAAGTGGATCTCCTTCAACTAGATCAATTAAAAATTATTTGTAATGTTGGAGGAAAATGGATTTAATATCATTAGAGTTGTCATGGAACTACCTCTCTTGATCAACAATAGATATTATCCACTCTTGAGAATGTAAATATGTTCGAGATAACTAAAAAATAATTTGTATCCCTTATATCCTTTCATCCAATGTATCCTATCTCTTAATTGAGATCCTCTACCACAATTAAGTTCAAATCTTCTAAGTTTTATTTCAACGGAAGCAACCACTCATTGTAGAAAAGTTATTAGTAAGTGCTAAAGCCAAAACAAGTTTTTTTTTCTATTTGGATCCATATTTTTTTTCCATTCTAGATCTCTTTCTAGCCATATTCTTATTGTAAGATCATAGTAAGGTAGTGCAATAGATTTAATCGCATCATTCCACAATTGTATCACTTACCATTTTGATGAGGTCTGAACATCAACCAAAGGGATATTAGGGAAGCAAGGTGATCAATTTGATTGAGGTGGGAAGTGTTGAGCTTGAAGGATAGATTATTAGGTATGAGGAATAAGAAGTTTGAAAAGTTTAAAGAATTGGGAGGTGATATGTGAGATAGGTTTAATAGAATCTACTTAAATAAGGGTGTTTTGTGGAGAGGGGACAATGGAAAGAGAAATAACTAAGTAAAATCTATCAATACAACTAAGTTTCCCTTAGTTCACCATCTCTTTAGTTGGTCCAAGTGAACTAGTGATGAGTATAAGAATTTTTTTGTTTAAAATGGGATCTAAACCGCTCATGGTATTTCTAGTTAGGATGTAAGAATTCAATTATTTTTTAGAGAGTTTATGAGAACTAAACCAACTTGTATCTTGGTTTTTTCCACCATATCATATTCACCTCCTTGTAGCCATTTAGTCATAGGGAGGGCATAAAAATCCATTCCCACAATTTAACTTGAGATGAGGAGTCATTAGGCATACAATAAAGAAAAAATGAATAGGTATTCCTTGGATTAGTAGTAAGCACTAAGCACAATTGTTGTTGGGATCCACTCCTCAATAGATGATAAACTTAGCCAAGTATTGGGAAAGGTGGGTCAACCTTGCATCCTAATATTTTGATTTATTATTTTGTCCTCATATTAGGAAATGAGGCATCTCACTTTGTGTTGGTAGTTATTTGTCATTTGTTGAATGCTTCAAGGGAGGTGTCTAAGATGTTCTAAGAGCATATAATATCATTATAGCTTTATAAGATGAAACCCTCTTATGACATTTAAGAGCATGACTATAGAATATTTACAGTAAAGTATTGACCAACATTATGAAAAATCATAAGAAATCTTTTAAGAAATAGCAATTGTGTCAAGGAAAAAGATGTGGACATTTACAATAACTTTTTTTTTAAGCAAAAGTGGGAGACCACTTATAATTTTATTTATATATAATATTTTACATATAGCTAGTTCAAGCGGACATACTGGTGGGAAAGAACCAGCAAGAAAACCCTCAGTTGTAGTCCAAGTAAGAAATTTTACAAAATATCAAAAAGACCAGTGAGGTCCTAGTACAAATGACCAATTGTTTGATTACAATGTTACAAAAGCACATTGGTTGAATACATCAATACATATGCACATTCTCTTATGCACCCAAAATACCCAAAAGAAGACATCATACTAGATATACTCGTGACCCGAATACATAACACAGTGGAGATTACAAAACCTTACTAAACATAAGACTGATAATCTAGGAAGCCACTTTCAAAACGATGCAAATTTTCCACCAACATGTTGAAAGCCATTAACCGAGCTTTCTTTTGTTTCCACTCGTTTACCTTTCTATTGGCGATCATGCTCAAAAGAAGGTTTTGATTTGTTAATATCAGGCACATAGTGATAACAAAATTTCTTTTTGGATGAAGATGGAAGTTGCAAATCATGAATGCAAACATGACTTCTCAAGAAAGAAATGGCATGATATTTTATTTTTAAATCATCAATCTCCTCCATGGAAATGGAAGATTTGTATCTATTTAGAACTTGGTAGAGGTGTGAAGAAGTGTCATGCATTGTGGATAATAACATGCCTTGGAATATGTCAACATAGGTCTCTTCTTATGAAACAAAACCTTCTTTGAATAATTAACATTAGAAATTAATACTTGGCTCATATTGTATAATCACACTAGAAACCAACAATGGAAGATTGAGAGTCTCAACTAAGAATTCCACCTTATAGATAACATTCATACTAGAAGCCAACAACTAAAGACCAAATTTCATAAATAAAGTTCGTGTGTTATATATCATGCCTTTGAGGGGTCCACAAGTACCATGAGCCTTTGAAATCCTTCTCCATCTAAATGCATCCATTCCAAGACCATTGGGAGGTGGGTATACAATATGAGCCAAGTATTAATTTCTAATGTTAATTATTGAAAGAAGGTATATAAATTATTCGAGCATCTTAATTCTCATATAGAGTTACATCTTAGTCAATTTCTCAATGTATGAGTTCCATATATTTGTAATTTTCTTAATATAAAAACATATTTTATTTCATTAAAATTAACCTATCTATTCCATGTTACAAATGATTCTCTTATTTTAAATTATAAGTATATAATTCAAAATTAATTAGTAATTTTCAAGATAGAGTACACACAATTTCTTTAGTTAAAATAAAATAATATTCTTATTTCCATGTAAGAGTTATGTAGAATGGTATTTTTATGTCTCAAAAATATTTCTTTCATACATACTAATTTTTTATCATTATATTATGAGTGAATCATCTCAATTATATAACCAAGCACATCAAAAATTTATAGAGTGGAAAGAAAAATAATCACACATTTATCATATTTTTATATGTATAAAGTTTCTACCATCAAACTATTTATACTTATAGATTAAATTATTTTTGAATTTGGTTATTTGGGTTCAACATGTCATGCTATAGGATTTTCTTGTGTTTTCACCATGTTGTCATGTGTAGATAGCTATGTATTTTATAGGTTTAGGAATTTTAGAGGAAGGCAAGGTTGAACAAAATGCATAAGGATGAGATGGAGCCTTGTTTACCTTAGGATTTGGTTGAGACTCCCTTTGAGCATAATCGAGGGGTGGTTGGTCCTCTTGTAGACATGACTAATTTAGAAGGTCTTGTCAAGAGAAATTTAGAGGAGATTGGTAGAGACAAGAATCATGTTACAGATGGATTAGTTGGAGTTCATTGCCTCTACCATTCTCTTGAATTGCAACATTCACCTCTTGGCATTTCTTCTAATAATTTAAAAATATGAAGAAGGTTCAAGTTTAGAAGATTATAGGAACCCTTTATTCCCTTTGGTCTCAAGTTTGGAAACTAAAGATGGAAACTCCATTACAAACCTGAACTAGGTTTGAATTCATGGAAAAGGATAAGGTTCACAATAAGATATAGTTCCTTGAAGAATTTTGGATTCAAGTTGTGAAATGATAGATCTACTAATGTTTTTGGGAAAATGACCCTCTTTATTAGATACATTGCCACTATTGGTGGAGTATTTCTAATTGGATGTTATTTTTCTAACTTACAACTATATTTTTCTTGTTGTTGTTCCATGCCAATATGATTGATCATTTTTTGTCTCTTTATTGGTCTTTGTAAAAGGGTGGGGCCCTTTGAAAAATTCTATTTCTAATTCATAAATTCAACCAAAAGTATTTACCCTAAAATTAAAATATAAATAATTTAAACTTTAAAATAGTCTTTTTTGATGTTATATAATAGCCTCATGTATTTAATTTATAAATCCTATTATTCTTTATGTTTAATTTCAAAATTTTAGTGCTCTCAAGTATAGATTACAAGCACACATTCTTTACATATTTTCTCTTTTTTTTGTACTATTTTGTAAATGGGTGTCTTATATGCATTGCCTCAAACATATAATTTTGATGTCCTATACCTAGTTATAAATGTAGTTTTATGAATGTATTCCTCCTTTATTCTTTGCTAATTGTAATTGAATATTAGACCTATTTTTTAAAATATGGCCACCCCTCTCAATTAGTAAAATAAGTCATCTATTTTAGGTGGTGGATATTAATGTTAATTGTTTATTTATTGAACATACATAATCAAGACAACTTGGAAAAGTGTCTTATCTTTCTTTTTCATAAAAATAGTTGGAGCATCCCATGACAAGACACTAGAACATATAAATCCTTTCTTTAAAATGTCATTTAGGTTCAATCCTTTAATTCATGCAAATATGAAGTGTTTGTTTGATAGGGATCTCTAGATATAGGGGCTAATTCATGCATGAACTCTATTAAAAAATAAAACACCCATTTAGGAGGAAACATGAGGAATTCATTCTAGGATTTAGACATCCTAAGACTTTTGTAATGGAGGTTTATTTTCATTTGAATGGTTCTCATTCACTTTTACTAAATAAAAATTAACAACAAACAAGGCACACCCTTTTCTTTATTCTCTTTTGAGTTGTAAAATAGAAAATTTAATAATACCTTCATTCCTTCTAATCCTAATAGAACTATTTTATTATACATTTCATTCAAACAATCTAGTTTCTTTCCTCTAAATTTATTCTTTGATTCATACATTTAGTTCACCAACCATTTTTGGAGTAATGTCATAAGACTCAAAGGCAAAATATGAAGAATTTTATCCAAGTTTCCATTGTATGCACCCTAAACTTTATATCATGAACTGTTTGATATAATGCCTCAAATAAATTTGTTAATGAACTGTTTGATATAATGCCTCAAATAAATTTCCAATAGTGTTTTTGACGAAGTATGATAGAAATAGTGTTTTTGATATAATGACTCAAATAAATTCGTTAATGAACTATTTGATATAGGGTGCATACAATGGAAACACTATTTCTATCATACTCTGTCAAAAATTACCATGAACTGTTTGATATAATGACTCAAATAAATTTGTTAATGAGTTGTTTGATATAATGCCTCAAATAAATTGGAGGTGCCCTGGTAGAAATGTATGCAAAATGTGGAGCATAAACAGGGCAGGTTAATTTTTTGATAGAGTAGAAATGTATGTCAAGCAATTGCAACACTGCAGATTCAAATAGTGTTTTTGACGGAGTATCATAGAAATAGTGTTTGTTGAAAAGGCTTTAGAAACTTTCAAACAAATGCAATTTCAAACAAACAAATGCAGTTTCAAATCAACAAATTTGAAAAAATTTCACATGTAGGGTTTAGAAATTTAACAAACAAACGCATTTTGAAGTCTATGAAATTCAAATTTGACAAACCTGGTGAGATATGCAAGTCGGGTTGATGAAATGTGGAGAGATGAAGTCGAGTTTTCCGTTCACCGTTCATCGTTCACATTTGGGTTTGCGTTTGTCGTTCACTGCATGCACAAAGTACAGGGAAAGCAAGAAAAAAGGCACAAAATGACAGGGACAAGTTCGATTTTTTTTTATGCCTTATTTGAGGGGGTTCAGTCGAACCCATGTTCGACCGAACCCCTTAAAATATTAATTTTTTTTGTGATCGTTATAGGGTACGGTTGAACGAATGGTTCAATCGAACACATATGTTCGGTCGAATATAAATGGTGGTTCAGCCGAACCATAGAGTTCGACTGAACCCCTTGAGTTTGGGGAAAGGAAGAAAAATCAAATTTCCTTCCTCATAAAATTTGTAAACCACTATTGTGGTTTGACCTGAGATGAATGCAATGAAAGCTTGAAGTGCAACAATGGAGGATGAAAAATGCAAGTGTTTGAATGCTTTAGCTTGACAGTAGAATGCTAGATTGCTTGTAATTGTGAATGCATGAATGTGTTGAATGAAAATGAGACTAAAATCCTCTATTTTAGGGGAAGAGTCTCTAGAGATTTGAGTGGCTAGGATTTAGCCAACATGGACAAGATGGAGGGCTGTGGTGAGTTAAGGAATCACAAGTCCTCAAATCTTGCCATGTGGAAATGAGGTGGCAAAATGACATGTGAGGTGGAGGTACTTGCAAGTACCTTGGGATTAGAGGAAGATTTCCTCAAAAAGGAAGTTTTTGTCCCCGTGTGGAAGGATGTTGACATGTGAGGAATTTTAGAATTCCTCACTAATCATCACGGGGAAGAGATAAATGTTGGAGTAATAAGTGTGAATTTTTAAATTCACATGATTGGAAGTACCTCAAGGATAAGACAAGGTTCTCATAAAGGAGGTCCTTGTCTCCATGTGAGTGATGTGACTTATGAGAGGTTCTAGAATTTCCCAACGACCTTCATGGGGAAGAGGAGAACCTTGAAAGAATAAATGTGAATTTTTAATTCAAATGGGGAAGAGGTCCTAGCTAAATAAAGAAAGTACTTATGGAGGTTGACTTGGAGGAATACCAAAAATAGCATGAGGATTAGATTAAGGTTGTGCAAACAGGTGATTAAGAAGACTAATAAGAGATTAGAGACAAGTGGAAAAATATGGAGGACGTGACATTAATCCTGATTAAAGGTGTGCACATCTTAATCATGGATTAATTAAATTAATCTAGATTAGAAGAGGATTATGGAGGATGTGACAAGGAGAGAGAAAAGAAGGAATTTAAAATTGATTTAAATTGAAAAGGCTAAGTGACTAAATTAAATAAATTAATATATTTATTTAATTTAGAGAGGAAGGGATGAAAGGTAAAGTATTTAATTATTAAATTAAATACTTTAAAAACCTTAGGAAAGGGGGAAATATTAAATAAATCGTTTAATTGATATTAATCGGGGGTAGACGAATAAAGGTAACGAATATAGCCTTGCTCAGGAAATATAAGCATGTATTTGCTTGGTCATATGATGACCTAAAGGCTTATAGAGAAGATCTATTCCAGCATGAAATCCCACTAAAACCAGATGCCAAGCCTTTTAGGCAAAAAGAAAGGCCCATAAATCCTACATTGGGTAGCCAAAATGCAAGAAGAACTGATGAAGCTTCGAGATGGTGGCATTATCAAACCCATTAGGCACTTTTCTTGTGTCTCAAATTTGGTACCAATAAGAAATAAGAATGGAGACATAGGATTATGTGTGGATTTTCGCAACCTAAATGTTTCACCAGTCAAAGACAATTATCCCTCCCAAACATGGAAGCCATGTTGCAAAGGGTAACAGGTTGAGCTGCTATCTATGATGGATTGATTTTTTGGCTACAACCAACTAAAAGTCAAAGAATCACAGTAGTATAAGACTACTTTCACCACACCTTGGGGGACATATGTGTATGTGAGAATGCCCTTTGGCCTCACAAATGTTGATGCTACATTCCAAAGGGCCATGGATGTAGCCTTTGTTGATTTGATCAATACCATAATGGTTGTCTACCAAGATGATCTGACTCTATATTCAAAAAAGGTAGAAGACCATTGTATGCACTTGGAAAATATCTTTATTAAAGCATTAGAATATGGCATATCCCTGAATCCAAAGAAGTGTCATTTTGTCGTGACAAAAGGTAAGTAGTTGGGACATATAGTCTCAAAGGATGGAATTAGGATTGATCCTAAATGAATAGAAACCATTGATAAAATTCCCATTCCTAAGACAGTAAATGCTATTTAGTCTTTCTTTGGGAATTTTTTTTTTTCAGGAGGTTCATTTCAAAATTTGAACTGAAATTGTAAAGCCAATTTCAAGAATGTTGAAGAAGGGTTAAAAAATTGGCTCGACAACAAAAGTTGTTGATGCATTCATGTCAATCAAAAGAGCCATAAAAGAGGCTCCTGTATTAAAATCACTTGATTTTGACAAACCATTCCAAATATTTTCTTTTACATCTTTCCACATAGTTACAACTACACTGTTGCAAAAGAATGAAGAAGGTTATGAACAACCCATATCATTCTTCAACAAATCTCTCCAAGGGGCTGAAATAAAGTATGATATCACTGAAAAGTAGGCCTACATGCTCGTGAAAGTAGTAAAATCACTTCAAACTTACTTAATAGGGGCATAAATAATTGCCTACATGCCTAACCTTGCAGTTAAAGATGTCTTTGTACAATCAAAAGTCACTGGGAAAAGGTGTAGATGGATTAATAGAATTCAAGAGTTCAATATTGATATCCAAATCAAAAAGCTTGTAAGGGGACAAAGGTTAGCCAAGTTAATGGTTGAATCCAATTTGGAAGCTGCACAAGTCTACAATGTGGGAGAAGAAGATAAAATGGTTTCAAGTATTGGACATACACCATGGTACACTAATATAGCATACTATCTCAAATATATGAAATATCTTAAAAATTTGAGTAATAATAAGAAAATAACTTTAAAACTCTAGGCATCAGAGTATGTGTTTATAAATGGAGATCTATATTGGAAGAACAATGATGGTATCCTTTTGCTATGTTTGGATGAAACACAAGTTGAGTACACGTTGAAAGAAATGCATAAAGGAGTATGTGGGGGATATTTCTCGGCAAAAACCACTGCACACAAATATTGAGGGCATGTTATTACTTTCCCAAAATCTTTAGTGATACCCACAAATATGTAAGAAAATGTGAAGCATGTCAATTTTTTTTTGGAAAAATGAATTACCATGGAGCCTTTCCATTAAGACCTATGCAAGTTGAAGCCCCTTTCCATCAATGGGGAATTGATTTTATAGGAGAAATCATAAATAAATCTAGTGGTGGGCATAGATGGTTCCTGGTGGCTACTGATTACTTTACAAAATGGATAGAAGCAATACCAACAAAACAAGCCACTAGTAAAGTTGTGATTAATTTCATATTGGAAAACATCATCATTGTATTTGGAGTTCCTGTTAGATTGGTCACAAACAATGGCATGTGCCTTAGGTTAGATAATTTCAAAAGGGTTTTTGAATCATATGGCATAGTGATTTCATATGTCTCACCATATCATCCTCAAGCAAACAGACAAGTAGAATCTAGCAACAAGAGCATCAACTCGAGAGATGAAACCAACTCTATAGTTAGATATATTTTTTTGTAATGTAGAAGATAAGAATAATAAAATAAAAGAGAGAAACTTATCTAAGGATAGAATAGAGAGAACTTAGACATATCTAAGGAGATCTAGAGAGAGGTTAGCTCACTATGGTAGAAGGAGAGAGGGGTAGATGAAACTCATGTACAGTTTAAAGATAATTTCTTAATGTACAGGATGTAAGACTTTAATAAAATGGAAGAGAAAGAGTATCTAAGGAGAGAAAGATGAAGTTTAGGTATATAAGGAGAGAGAAAGAGAGGGTAGTGCACTACATGTAGTGATAGGAGAGAGGGAAAGATTTAAAACAAACTCATAGTTAGATATTTTTTAACATGCACAAGATAATCATATAACTATTTATGGTGATGTAAGAAGTATAAAAAATATCCATGATAAATTGTAAAATGTGTAAGATTTTAATTTTTTTTTTTTTGTAAAAATTTGATGGTTTTTTAGGGACTTGATATTTTTTTCTAACATGGGTTGTTAAAAAGTTGATGGTTTTTTAGAGACTTGATATTTTTTTTCTAACATGGGTTGTTTTTATCCTATAATTAAGTTACTTCCCAAGATCATGAGAAAAGCATAAAGATTCTAGAAAATTGCTTATAGATCTTAGACATGTATGTCATGAGGTATATTTTGCACATGTGTATTACTTGGTTCATGGTGTAAGTCTGTTAATGCTCTTTTGTATTACTTTTAGCAATAGATTGGAACTTGGAGTAAGAGATTGGATAATTATTTTTCAATTTGTATAGTAATGAAGTGCAACAAAAATTAAGAGCGAAAATTTGTATTTGTTAATTCTTGATTATTTATATAAGGTTTTCTCCATATGTATCTTGTATTATGGTTTGCATCTCTTTTATGATTATATGGTTTGTATCTCTTTTATTAAGACTAATAAAATGAAAGAGAGAGAGAAGTATCAAAGAAAGAGAGAGAGGTATCAAAGGAGAGATAGGGAGAGATGAAACCAACTAATAGTGAACTAATTTTTTAATTTACAAGATAAGACTAATTTAAAATGAAAGAGAGAGAGAGGTATATAAAGAGAGATAGAGAAAGAATAGACATATCTCAAGAGAGAGGATAGCATTGAGAATTTTGTTGGAAATATGATGCCATTTAATTGCAATCCTAAACATTATTTATTTCATGTATCTCCTATGTCCTTGGAAAGTGTTCCCCAACACTAGGATTATAAAGAAATTAATATTTGGATGAAATAATCATGTTAATTGATATTTGTAATTAATTCTAAATAATAGGAGCATGTGAGGGCATCCAAGATGAGTTCCTAAATAATAGGAGCACATGGGGCATCCACATGGAAGGTGACATTCATCTTGAGTTAAGTTAATTGTTTGGAGTAAAAGATAACATTTGTGAATGCATTTAAAGATCCTAGGAGTTAGGGTTTGATGTTTACATGCATGAAGTTTAGTTTAGTTTAGTTTAGATCAATTTAGTTTAGTTTAGTTAAGTTATCTTCAGTTAGTTTTACTTGAATGCTAGTTGACTTCAGTTAACTTGGAATGCATGACTAATGACTTGAGTTGCATGACAAATAATAGGTGACTTCCTTCAGTTCACAGGGGATGACCATTCTTGCATGAATGGTGGAGAGAGATGTTTCAGTTAACAGAAAATGACTTGGACCCACTTTGGGTGCCCAAGTTGGCTTCTTGGAATTAACTCCTTTGCATGTTAAGATATTTCAAAAGGCTAAGTTAAGTGGGCCCATTTTTGGGAGCCTACTTTGAGGATAAAGCCTTGAAGATATTTATGGAATAAAGGTTGAGTTACTACTTCAGTCTGGGACACCCAAATGGACGAAGATGATGATTTGGCATTGTTCTTTATGGTTAAACTCTACTTGGAAGAGATAGGTGTACCTTTTAGGAGATAGGGATTGAACTTTGTAATTGTAACTCGTTTGGAGTTTACAAAGTTGTTTATTGCCTATATATCTCAAGCAAGTTGAAGAGAGTTTGTATTAGTTTATTGTAGGTTGTGAAGAGGATTTGTTGAAGGCAGAAGAAGCATCTCAAGGAAGAATTGGAATTATTGTAATTTACTTCAGAGATTAAATAATACATTGATTATTGGTGGAGTTTTTTCCCGAAATGGTTTCTCCATGGTATATGCTATGTATCTTCTAATATTTTGTCTAATTCTTCTACAACTTCTATCTTCATTCTAGAAATGATAAAATGAATTAATCAAATAATCACCCACAAAGAATACATATTTAAATCAACAATCATGAAGTTTTACAAAGTATTAAGCTACATAAACATCTCAATTTTCAACAAATTTATGGTAAATTGAACATGATTTATATCAATTGGGATTCTTTATAGAGAAACTAACTCATCTAAAACTCTAATTTCTTAATGTACAAGATCATAATCCAAGTAATTAATAACAAGGAAATAAATCTTGCTAAATTTTATAACACAAACTAGTAGTTTTCACTTTGAAACCTTATCAAATATAAATTTAATTTAATTAATTAAAACACATTGCATATTCAATGAGCACTACCTTGGAGATAGGGTGGGAGGGAGAGAGAGGTAGGTAGGGGAAATAGTTGTATACATTAAAAGAATCCTAAAATAAGTCAATAATTGAGCACAATCTCATGTAAACATTTTGAATTAATAAATTACAAGTTGAAGATTAATATACCTAAAAATATAGCTCCTCTTGTTGAAATAAGTCCTTTTTTGCATTTTCTCCAAAATATTTGAATTGAAAAAAAATAAAAAATTATATGAATGTTTTTGGCTGAAAGGTTATCGATCTATTAGGTTTCAATTGAATAGATTTCGGTTGAAATCTTTTCAATCAAAAATTATTCGACGGAAAACCTTTTGGCCAAAATAATCTATGTGGCATCATAGTTGGCAACCAACTCAACCTTTTTCAAAATTTTCTGAAACTTTCAACTTCAACTAAATATTTCTTTAGTTAGAATGATTTAAAAAAAGAAAAATACCTTTTTGTAGAGCTTAGAGTGGTGAATCCAAATAGATAATTTTTTATATTTTGATTAATTTTTATATATATATATTAAAATAATGCAAGTAGGTTGTTAAAGTTTAAAAAGACGCTGATTAGAAATTAAAAAAAGTAAAACATATTAAAAAAATTGAAAAATATATGGTGCACTAGAGGAGAGAATCCTCTTCAAAAGGGTATAATTTATTTTTTGAAAATGATAAAGAAAGTAGACAATTGTTGATGTCAAATGAAAACTATCAAATTCTGGTAAGTTTGACTTTAAAAAGTTATTATGAGAAAAAAACGCATCAAAATTTCTTTTTTTTTTCCATGCACTAGATATTGAAGTTACCTATTTGGAGAAAAAAGTTCAAGGAAAAATGAAGCTTTTTTCTATTTGTTTCTTGAGGTCAATTGAATGTCACTTTTTCTTGAAATTTTTAGCATTTCAAAATCTACTCATAAATTGATAAAAAATATTAAAACAATTTTAATTTTTTTTGAAAAATTACAGAAACAAACTTAATCAAGAGTTTTACATTTCATTAGTTATATAATTTTGAAATTAAAAACATAAAAATCACTTTTATGTGGTTGAAGTTGAGATTTTTTTTAGTGTTGGCCAATTCTTTTATAAAGTGTGACATAGGCTTGTACTTTTTACCCTTGAAGATGGATGAACTTGAATGAGAATCCAAAATATCGCTATTTTAAAAAAAAAGAGGTTAAAGATATTTTGGAGGGAAAATATATTTTGAAAAAGGCAAATCCTTTTTTGAAAAAAGAATATTTTTTGTGCAAGTTGAAAGAAATTAGAAATTAGGATTTATTAATTAAATAAATAAATAGAGGAGAAATTAGATTTAATTAAATAATAAAAATTGCTTAATCAAGATGGAAGGAAGAAATTGAATTTTAATTAAATAATTCAAAAGTATTCAATTAAAGAGAAAAAATATTAACCAAGTAATGCCAATTATTCAAT
Source organism: Sequoia sempervirens (assembly GCA_007258455.2). Lineage (NCBI taxonomy): Eukaryota > Viridiplantae > Streptophyta > Pinopsida > Cupressales > Cupressaceae > Sequoia > Sequoia sempervirens. Next base: position 51,626 of record VDFB02096277.1, on the reverse strand, counting down.
TAATAGAGGAAAAAGATGAATTTAATTAAATAATTGAAAATTATTTGATCAAATAAAGGAATTAGGTGAAAAAGAGGAAAATGATGTTAATAGGTGAAATTGGAATATGTGATACATTTAGGACATTTTGAGGTGTCTACAAAATTATTTTTCACTTGCTAAATTTTTTTCTTTGCTAACGCTTGCAATTTTTTCTATGATAGGTCATACGATCGTACTGTTAGTGGTATAATCGAATTGGACAAAAAATTTCCTCTAATGTTTGGGGTCAAATGCTTCATTTTTTGTGATTTAATAATTGATCTTGGGGTTTTTGGACCTTTGAACATGGTGGCAAGGGAAATCTTTGCTCAAAGTGTTCCAAAAATTTAGCTAGCTCCTAGTCTATTTGGTAACCTTTTTCTAACTTGAAACCCTTGTAGATCTGACAAAATATGATGAAATTTAATGAAACAAAAAAAAAACTTGACTTTCTATGACACCTTGCATGACACCTTGCATTCAATGATGAGGTCTTTGAAACCTCTGCTCACACTCAAAAAAATTTCACATGAATATTGGTCCCTCAGATCTAGAAAGAATTTTGCCACACTGAAGCTTTAATACCATGTAGGAGTTTATGGTGAACTCCTAAAGACCCCAAGATCACCTAGAAGACAACAATAACTTCCACAAGAGAGAAATGACAAAAATATCATGCTATGATTATGGATGCAATGTTTCTAAATTGAATATGTGATTTACATATGATGCCTTGCTTATAAAGACAAGTTGTGAGATAGGTTTAAACAAGGTTTTGGCACGTGTCTTAATCCTATACAATGGGACAACCATCTTAATAAATATTAAATGACTTAGGACACAAGCATTAAATACCAAAAGATAAAATAAGATCTAGTGACAATTGACACTAACAAGAAATATTCCCTCTCAGGATCTAAGTGGACTTAACATGTAAATAAGACCTAGATAGGTAAAACACCTATTTACACCAACATTTTCAACTATATTAATAATTTTTTTTCCTAATATAAATCAATCTTGGAGTAAAGGTTAACCCTAACAACTTTAATCTTCATTGACCCAGTAATATCGTAATACATATCAACTTACCATAATCTATTGATCTCAAACTATTATCTAGTGTGTCCTTGAATCAATATGTCATAGCTCATATATGGTCTAGCCAATAAATATTATTATTGCAATATTGCAAAGACAATTACTCACCAAAGTTACTATAGAACTATTTAATTTAATTTAAAATTATTTTGTTTTATTGTAGAACTAGTTAATAATAATAATAATAATAATAATAATAATAATTTTTTGGATATTGAACTCAAAATGATCTAATAAAACTACAAAAACATTTTATGAAGAAATCATTTTCTCATCAACACTTAACAAACATTTATTATTAATATTTATAAATCAATTAAATAATCTACAAAACCACTCTATTGAAAAATCACTTGGTCATCAATATTTAATAAATTTTAATTATAAAAAGAAAAACTCAACTTCACCTATACTATTGAAATCTTAATATCAAACTCAAAATCAATCAATAAATCAATCTACAAACTCTTTACTAACAAATATTTGTTATAAGGAATCAATTCAATTTCAACTATACTCGTCAAAGTTGTATCCGGCATGAATCAACATTGAAACTAAGTAACTAGGTAATAGCTATAATGTTCATAAAACTCCATAAAACTCGAATTAAAAAGATTTATTTGGAAAATAAAGGTAGTTAACCTCCCTCCACGAAACCCATGACCTTTTTGCAGATAGAGAGGGAGAACATAAATTAAATTAAAAGATCTACTCTAAACGCCCAATAGGTAACGGACCTGACTTTCCCTGCCTATGCATTTAGGCCACCGGGCAGGGGACGGTAGGATCATTAAAGCACGATCAAGGAAGAGGAAGAGGAAGAGGAAGAGGAAGAGGAGAGAGGCGAGAGGAGAGGCGCGTAGAGTGAAATGGGGAGGAGAAAAGGGAAAGGAAATGGAGGGAAGATTAGACCAGCGACGGCCATCGGCATCGGCTGCGGTGTAGGGGTTGGATTCGGTCTCATCGGGGGTTAGTCATTTTTTTCCTTACTATTTCATGCTGCTATTCTTCTTCTTTCGTAATCTCTTATAAATTACTCCAACGTTGTTATCTCTCACCTTGATTTAACCTCTCCCGCCTAAGTCTATTAAATATCTTTGTAAAACAATCTAATACTATCAAAATTGACTCGTTAAATTTGCGTTCGTTTGCATTAGACTTCACCAGTGCTAAGAAAAGGGGACCATTTTTAATCGTTAGGTATGCTATCAGAGGAAGGGGTTGTAATGGAGTGAATGGATAACAAAATCTTAATATAAAATTGATGGTTATTCTTATGTCAAAATATATCAATTTGAAGGTATTTATGTTGCAAGTCTAATAAAAGCACCTGAAAACTAATATCTAATGGTATCTTTTAGATAGATATATTTAATATATCTTTATTAAACAAGAAAATATAAATATAAACAAATTATCATGTCCAAAAATTCCAAAATATAGACTAATGAGACTGTTGGAGAGAATGAACCAGATATGATATGCAATTAAGGAACCCACAAAATTGTTTGGCCACAAAAAAACTAGCTTAGTTGTAGAGCTCCCAACATACTCATTGGAGCTCATACGTTCAAGTCTTAGTTCTTTCATAAAATAATATGGTATACCAAATTAAGAGCCTTGAGCACCAAATTGTGCTTGAAGATAGGGTAGTGGAGAAAATGAGTCACACCCAAACTATAATAATAAGCACCAAAACGTCTTGCTACATTGAGGCTTGTAGCTTAGTGATAGTGGATCTCGATGCATAGATGGTCCTATGGTTGAGTCCTACTTGATTCATTAAGATTAATTAAGAGTAGAGTGTGCCCACAACTAAAAATAGGATCAAGCACTAGGAATTCTTGAAAAGAGTAGTTGCATGCCAAATATGTGGTCTGTGCACATCCATTTCTTCCACAACCAAGTATTAGGGGGAGGAGCTAGAGCTTGTCCAAAAAGCTTTTACCAAGAATTTTTTTTGGGAGTGCTAAGTGACATGAATTTAATGCTAGTAGAAACCAAAGGAAAAACACTCCTAATATCAAAGATTGAAGAATTTAAACAAGAATGAAGATTCTAGTTTGTGATCATTGATGGCTTCCAAATGATGAATTGTTCTTACTTTTCCTTATACATTTAATTGAGTTGATGTGTATTTATATGCTAGATTTAAAATTTATGCTCCTTTTATTATTCGGTTGACATCAAACTACCACTAGGACTATTTGTAATGGTCACCAATCACACTTCGAGTGCTCATGATAGGGTGCAAGAAAAGAGTAATTTGAAAGTTGTCAAAGGGGAGCTCCAAGGAAAGCAACAATCGGAGGTAACTACTTCTATGAGGAAGAAGGCCAAACACCTCTAATCACAATATCTTTAAAAGACAAAAAAAAGGCTGTAATGTTCCATTCTAAAAATTCTTTATTTTTTTTCTTAAATAAATATTCCACACTCATAATAATACTTGCAATATGAATTATAAATATTAATTTAACTTTAAACTTATAATTTTGATAATTATAAACTTCAGATTTGAAGCTTTAATACAAATTTGAAAATATCAAATGTCTTGAAATGTTTCCTAAATTTCTATCTAAAGTTAGGGGTTTCCGTCCACTAACTTGGCAAGAGAAATGAAGAGTTTTTCGTCCTTAAATCTTTGAAGCTTTGAGGGGTTTCCTCCTCGGTGGCTGAATACTTCACAAGGAAAAATATATAATATTTCTTCACATCTTGATGCCCTCTTCTTCTTGAGTTATCCTTCTTATATACCCCTCTTCTTCGATGGTCATAACCCTTTGCATGCCTCTTGAATTTTAGTTAATTATTATTTATTCTTTGTTTGAAGGAAATCACAATTGTAAAAGTAATTGCTTCATTATAACTACTCATTGTGGATTGGCTATCCTCTTAATTGCCACTTAGTATCAACTTGTATTTTATAATTGATTTTATTAATCTTTAAGACTTGTCGGGATTGATTGGGCATATTATTAAATTGAGAATTTTTAAATTTAGGTAGGGGCATGACAATCTACCCTTCCCATGTCCTCAAACAATTTTTAATTGGGATGATCAAAGATGTTTGCTCTTTTCCTTGTGGCATCCTCCATAGGCAAATTGTTCCACTTAACCAAATATTCTGGATTAACTTTATTTCTTAACTTCCTTTCTCTCATGTCAAGGATTGCTTTGGGCTCCAAAATCAATTTACCCTCATCATCAAGTGGGGCTAACTCTGGACATGGTGTAAAATGTTGACCTAGCACTTTTTTGAGGTGAGATACATGAAAGACATTGCGAATTCTATTGTTTGCTAGTATCTCCAACTCATAAATTAGCTCTTATAATGTCCCCTTCTAGCTGACATCAATTGTCAGAGGAGATTAGCCTATTATTTTGGCCCTCGTAGGCTAATGAGGATGGTTAGAGGGTATCCTGAGGTTTGCATCATCTCTAGTGTTTAGTGGCATTCAGTTTTGGCTTTCATTTGGCGTTCACAGGGCTCCAGTTGCTATACTTACTATTTATAGTAAGTCAGAGGATGGTTGTGAGGGACCCTTACTATTTTTAGTAAGGCACTTGGTCATCTTGAGGTTCACAGAGTTGGCCCCAGTTCCAAATGGTCTGATGAAATATTAAATATTGAAGGAGATATTAAAGTTTAAATGGCTCAAAATAATATTTAATTATTAAAAGGGCATTATAAAGTTATAACTTAACGTTATAACTTGAGGGTCAATTCATCATTAAAAAGGGGGCCATATTGCTAATTAACGGAGGGCGTCAATTTCAAGAAATATTAAGAGATTTCCTAAGTCTCAATGAAATAATATTTTAACATGTTTTAAATGGTGCTTTTTTGGAGAAAATCGCACTTCCTCAAGAAAGCCTTTAAAATGCCCTCAAGAGTTCGATTTTTATTCATTCTCGAGCATTTTTGAGTTGATGAATTTTTGTCTCAGAGAGGAAGCCAAGGGTTTCTGAATCAGTTGGCCATTGGAGAACGTACACTCTTCAGTGTTCCAGCCATTTGAGGTGGTGAGATATCCATTGAATTTGGCATTCAAAGGAAACTTCATTTAGAGGTTTCAGAGGAGCAGATTGGAGAAATAATTCTGAGTTTGGCACAAGGGTTTGATAAATTTTATATGCCTGCAGATTGAAGAGCTGATTGATGCAGCAAGTTGGTGAGGATTTGCACACATTTTCAAGACATTAAATAATTCTTTGGTGCTGCTTTTTATCACAGCAAGGGCGATTTTAGAGAGACAGGGGCGATTTCAGCCAAGGAAGGTCAGGAAAAATCAGATTAAATTTGTGAAGGGGCACCTAGACCTAAAGACCCCAGCCGTACCACTTTGGAGGAAAAAGGCTGCATATTTTTGAAGTTTCGAATTATTTATGAAGGTGTTTTTGGCTATAATATTCTGGCAGCCATGGTTATTTGCCTAACTTTTCCGGGTATGCTTGTAAGCTGACTTTTCTTACAAATATTCAATAAAATCAGCTATTTGGGTGTAGCCATTTAGTTCTAGATTATTGTTATTGCTTCCTTTCATTACCAACATTGTGTCTTAATTTGTAAAAGAATTCAAAAAGGCAGAAAACCCTAGTGAGAACACAAAGAAATTGCAAAACTTAAAACACAAAAAACGAGACACAAAATCTAGGGCAAGAAGAGTTCTTACAGCTCTCCTATTCTTCGTGTAATCTTATAAAGTTCATAGAATTGCAGCATGAGCTTCTCTACACCACTCACCTCGAGGGAAGATTGCTTATAAGGTTGTAACTTTAAGAAAACCAAGTCCCCAACTTCAAATGTTCTTTCCAACCTGTGGCAATTAGCATATATCATTTGCTGATTTTGCTCTTATTGTAAATTTTCTTTGAGGGTGTTTAAAATATCCCTACTCTCTTGCACCAAGTCTATAGCCCTAGGGACTCTATAATCTGTGAGAATCAAATCCACTATTGATAATGTAACCATATCGTACTTTGAAGGGTGTCATACCAATTGATACATGGTGTGTGGAATTGTAATAATATTCTCCAAGATGAAGCCATTCTACCCATGCTGTTTTTGTCCTATAACATAATTTCTTAAATACCCTTCAAGTCATTTGTTCACAATTTTCGTTTGCCCATCTATTTATGGGTGGTAGCTAGTGCTTGGGGTTAATTCAGTTCCCGTCATCCAAAAATGTTCTTGCCAAAATAAACTAATAAATTTATTGTCTCTGTCACTTACAATGTTTTTAGGCAGTCCATGTAGTCTATTGTACCCATAATAAATTTTTGCTTCAATAAGGCATTTTGCTTAAAATGAGCTAAATCATGTAAAATTGTTGTCAAAAGTATGTTTTAGGTCAAACAAAACATAGGCTTTTTGTGGGTTTATGTCAAGTGTCATGTCATGTCCTCAACATTGCAACTGATAAAATAGAATAGATATCAAAATTATATTTAAATATTATTACCATTATCATAGATAATATGGTAATAATACTACACCACTGATATTAATTAAATTATGGTGATAGCTGATAAATAAATAAATATAATTTATTATTCTAATGTATACATTTAAATATGATAGCATGAAATAATATATCGCATATATAAGCAACATGATATTTAATAAAAGAGAGATTTGATAACTTCAGTAACTGCAATCACTCTTTTCACAATATCTAATGGTCGATAGCATGAGGGATAGGCAGCGACGGTGAGCAAACAAAGAGCCCGATTATATGAACACCCACTCCCAGTCATCTGGTTGTATAAAGTCTCTACAACAATGACATCGATTAGACATAAGGCAATGGCTTAAAATAACTGATGCATATTTAAAGTCAGAAGTAGAGATTCACACTCTAAAGAATGCAGTGGTTGAATTTATGAAAGCCCGAGGAACGATTCATAAGCCAGGAGTCATTCGACTAGATGATACCTATACAGCGATGGAATTAAGATAAAAAGAAATTATGGAACTAAACAATGCTACCTCCAACATTAGATAATTTATTCACAAGAGATATACATGTTTTTCACATGACTATTGTTAAAAAACCAAATGATACATTAATCAATTTCAATTAAGCATTATAATGAAACCCATGAAGAGACACTACAATTCACCAAAGACACGTTCTTGCTAAGAGTCGTGATTTATCACAGAATAGAAATAGGGAATATCGATGGTCATTAAGGGATCATCGTGGGAAAGAAGATAAGAGGCAAAAAGGAAAATCGAAGATCACTTAGAGGAATCCAGCGAATCAGGTGAGAGCCTGTCTCCACTTAGCCATTAAATTAAGTGAGCATTCCAAATGTAAATCGTCTGTCATAACCATGCATATATGTTTGAATGAATCTTTGTTAGTTCACTTCTGCATATATAATCCTATAGAAACCAATCAGGCTAGTCGCCATAGCCACACTAGCCTTATCACATGATCGGCCTAGACCAAGAATCCAATTCCTGAGATGAATCATTTCTCCATTCGCTAGAATACCTCATCTGTTTATAGCCTCGATCCATCTTCATGGAACATCAATGTAATTCCAAACGACCCCTAACTTAGCATTGCTTCGAACACTAGCACTTATTCCCTTTATGTTAGTCTTTATATTGCAGATATTCTGAGATTATGTGGTGCATAGACTTGTGTGATTGCTGTAATTCAATATTCTTTATATGGCTAACACTCAGACTGCAGGTTGCTTCCTTGTTATGATTATATTTATAATTGCAAGTGAGATTGATTGTTATGTTTCAATGAGATATGTAGAAGTTGTCAAAACCAACTTCAGGGTCCAAGAACACCTCAATGCAAAGGGATACCTGTCACAGGGAAGAGAATGGAGAAAAAAGCAAGAGAGGGTTTTGAAGCTCTGAAATATGAGAGATATATTATCAAAACAATAATTTACAAAGATTAATCCTTAAAAGGAGATCAAGCAAAACCTAAAAAGTAACCCTAATAGGTAGACATTTAATAATTAATATAATTATTAAATGTCACAATATGTATCTAAAGTGAAATCTTAAGAGAGGAATAAAGGTAACTTAATTAGCATAATTAAGTTAAAACCTTTACTCTAACACCCCCCCTTAAGATGAGCAAAAGTGCAGCTACAAACATGTGCAAGAAAGCAAAGGTAACTACAATGCATGAAAGCAAACAAGGGTCCCGACAACTAGGCCTGATGAGGTACTCGAATACAACCAAATATCTGTAAAGCAGAGTAAAGGAGAAAACCCAGTGGGAAAAAACTCCTCTCCAAAAAGAGATAAAGAAACATGCTGAAAAAAAACATGAAGGAAGGAAGGCCTCACTGAGACCCCCCAAGGACAACTTCCTTCACCCCAAGCATGGAGCGCAACTGAAGATAGCGCGCCTATGCCAAAGGTTTAGTGAAGATGTCTGCAATCTGCTCCTCTGTAGGAATGTACTCCAAGATGAGAGAACCATCCTGAATCAACTGCCTGATGAAGTGCATGTGGATTCCAATGTGCTTAGTCCGCTGATGCTCCACTGGGTTGCGGGAAATGTGAATGGCACTTTGATTGTCACACCAAAGAATAGTGGGACTATCTGGAGGAAACTCAAAACTCTATCATCAACTGCCGAAGCCATAAAACCTCCTGACTAGCTAATACTATTGCTCGGTACTCAGCCTCTATAGATGATAATGCAATAGCAGACTGCTTCTTGCAAGACCATGTGATAGGACCAGACCCAAGGCAAAAAACAAAGCCAGAAGTAGACTTCCGATCATTGACATCACCAGCCCAATCTGAGTCAGTGAAGCCAATAATGTGATGGGATCCTGAAGTGTAGTGAATGCCATAATGAGTGGTGCCCCGAATGTTCCTCAAAATATGTTTGGCTGCTTGCCAATGGCTCTCATGAGGATCATGGGAGAACCGAGAGACAAGGCCAACTGCAAAGGAAAGATCAGGACGGGAATGTGTCAGGTACAACAAACTGCCAACGAACTGCCTGTATAAAGTGGGATCCACTGAAGGAGTAGAACAAGTGGAAGAAAAAACAACACCTGACTGAAATGGAGTGGGGGTAGGCTTGCAATCAAGCATGCCAAATCTCTGAAGCATATCAAGAGCATACTTCTGCTGAAATATGGAAATCCCATCCGAGGACTGAATAACCTGTAGACCCAGAAAGAAGTGCAGAAGACTGAGATCTATCATCTCAAACTGCTCCGTCAAAGCTCTCTGAACACTCTGAACCATGGAGGATGAGCTACCTGTAAGAATGAGATCATCTACATATAGCATAAGAATCAAAAGATCACCCTCCTGACGCTGAATATACACTGTGTGATTGGAATGACAGCGTGTGAAGTGAGAGGAAAGCAAGAAAGAGTCCATCTTCTCATACCAAGCTTGAGGGGCTTGTTTGAGACCATATAACGAACACCGAAATCTGCAAACCAAAGAAGTGTCCTGCACAAATCCCTGAGGCTGCTCCATATAGATCTCCTCATGTAGGTCTCCATGCAAGAAGGCACTCTTCACATCCATCTGAAACATTGTCCATCCCTCTGAAGTTGCAAGTGAAAGTACAAGGCGTATAGAGTTTGTCTTGGCGACAGGAGCAAAGGTCTCGGAGTAGTCAATACCCTCTACCTGAGAAAACCCCTTCGCAACAAGACGTGCCTTATACTTATCAATCGAACCATCTGCAACATACTTGGTACGGTACACCCACTTGCACCGAACCAACTTTCTTCCCTTCGGAAGAGGACAAAGATCCCAAGTATGATTCTTTATCAAAGAAGAATACTCCTCATCCATGGCCCTATCCCACTCAAGGTGACCTATCGCCTCTGAAAACTTCTGAGGATCATCTGAAATGGCATGAATCAAAAGACTAGAACCAGATGTTTGAGCACGAGTACGACGAGTATCTGAAGGATCACCTGCCAAAGAACCAGCCGCCTCAACAGTAACACGGGCCCACCTAAGCAAATGCTGAGCGGCTGGTGGTGCTGGAGATGATGGATCATCATCTGCATCATCCTCAAGGGATAAGTAATCCTCAAGAGATGAAGAGGGAGGAGTAGGCAGTGAGGGAGAAGCTGGTGATGGAGAATCCATCGGAGGATAGCGCTCATCAAACTGGACATCCCGTCGAAATAAGACCTCTCTGGAATTAGGATCAAACAACCTGTACGCCTTAACATCCTCACAGTAGCCAACAAATATGAGTGGTCGGCTCTTCCTCTCCATGGCTTTCCACTGAGCATTAGGAATAAATGCCCAAGCCTCACTACCAAAAGCTCAGAATGTAGAAACATCAGGCTTGACATGGGTCTTGTTGATGTGTTTTTCGTGACCGCACCAACACAGAATAAAGTTGCCAACGACTACCCTATTCTCTCTTGATCAAAGTATTCAACACGCTAAGATTGCGAAAAAGTTCGTGTGTTCATCTCCAAGGTTCCTTCAATGCGAATAGTCTCAGTTGGCTCAATGTGATTTGTTGGTATTTCAAGGGGACTTACGGAATTGTTCTGTAGCGGAGAAAGGAATTCGAATGCTCGAAAGGTTTGTCTATAAAGTTCTTGTTTCAGAAGGTACTGAATGTAAATAGTGCTGGGTTAAGAAGGCTCGAATCTACTCTAAGGCGTGGGACATGGTGATCAATTCTCACAAGCTTCAACCAGGCTCTGCTTTGCCTCGCTTCGGACAGCCTCCATAGAACCGGTGCAATCTTCAGAGGAGTAGCTCAAGGTGTTCAGATCACAACTTAGCATGAAAATACCATCACAACGACGCATATAAACATACAAATCATGATCGAAGTTAAGTACACGATATTCTAGTTGACCACACAAGGCGCATTCACCATCAACAAACACACTAGTGGTATGGATAGACAAAGTTTGCTCAAATTGAAGACCACATTCCACAATTCCTATCTACTACATGCATGAAATGAAATTTATTCTACTTTAAGCTACTATTCGAATTAGAAGGACGAAGAAACCTTGCTAGCTACTCACAACAAAAGACGAAATTCATCATCAATGAAAACTCTTTTTATTGAGAGAGTGTTCACAACAATTTCTTACAAAGTTTTCAAGGGAAAACTTTCCCTCCTCTTCAAATTATCCTATCAATCTATACTAAACTACCTCTAAGCTATCACCTAGCTGTCCCTCTATTCTAATCTCTACTACCTAATCTCATGTACAAATGAGGGGGGATGCCCCTTTATATAGCTGGCCAAGTCCAACGGACGACTCAGATTACAATCGGCTGGATGGCCCAGATTGTGCCACCTCAGCCCTAAACAAGATTCACCCTAAAAAGCGCCACAAAGAGGAGTGGGGTAATAAATGAGCAATTAATGGCCACCATCCTTTAGAAGATTCCCGTTTGTAAACGCGTTCACACTGTTCTTCTTTCTGGACTAGTATGGCAGGCAAGTTCTCGATCTGACTCCAAGGCGACAACTCCTTTCTCCTGCTCGACGATGATTTTCCCCCTTGATGTTGTTCTTCAACTTTGAAGTTCTTGAGGATCATTTCTAACCTTTGGGCCTTCATCTTTTCCTATCTTGGACTTGATCATTTCTTCCTCGCTGCCCGCCTGACTACGTTGGGTGCACATTGGGTCCTTGAGGAGAAACTCCAACACTTAGCCATTTCTTGCAACTTTTCTTCTTTCATGTTTTGGGTGCAACCAAGATCTCGTGGAAGAGCTCGAAACTCATAACTTTATCTCCCTTCGAAGGTTGTGATATCATCGTGCTTCATCACTTCAAGTCATCACTGCCTGGTCTCGACGTTCAGCCTGCAAAACGAACAAAGAGGACATCAAAACACTCTACAATATAAATCCACTCTACTTACCAGATTTCCATGTTCGAGTGATCTCTTCATTTGATAGGGCTCATCATTTTTCTCTAGCACAACTTTTTCCCTTAAATTCCTCATGCCTTAGAATATTTCCATATTATCACTCATCCCCCTTAGGGCGCATCTGGAGACTTGAGCTTCCGTTTTCATTTCACTGGCTGAGGCGTTCACTCTGATATTTCATCCAACTCTGGCTCAAGCAAAATGTTTTCATCAGGAATTTTATCAAAAATTATCTAGGCATCCAACTTCAACTTCATCCGCCCAGGCATTTTTATGTCAACAACACATTTTACTCCTTGCCTTAGAAAATTTCTCAAAGTTTCCTTAGGAAATTCACCAACCTGGTGCCCATAAAAAATCCTCACCTCGGAATCCTTGGCAAGCTGTGGAAGACCTTAAAATCAATTCCTCATTGAAGACGTCCAGTACCCAGAAGAAAATTTCCCTCGGGAAACATCAAATTCATGTGTCCATGAACGAAGGGGTTCATTTAATTTTTGAATTTTTTGACCTTAAAAAAACATCAAATTTAATCCAATTCTTCATCCTTGGGTGTATTTTCTTGCTCTGACTTGAAATTCTTCTTCACCCTCATGAAGCTGGAGTATTCTGACTCATCCCTGCCGATTCTACCCAAGCCATAACAAATTTCATCATCTCCCATTAGACCTCAGGCGCACTTTCCTCTAGAGGAGGGAATTTAAATATTAACACTTAGAAAATATTATCACATTTCATGTCTTCAGTCTAGGCGCCATCAAGGGTCCAACTTTTATTTTTCACCACCTAGCTCAAGGACGCTTGGAATATTTTCCAATTCTTACACCATTCAAGACGCCTAAGAGGGGCCCACTCCACATTCTCCATACTTGGACGTTTCCAAAGCTCTTCACAAGTTAAAGCTCAAATCAAAGGGACCCACTTCAAATTTTGAATGACTTAAAGATTCCTCAAGGCCTCCTTAAATAGCTAAGTCGTATGCATGAGGCCAAGCTCTAAACTTAACATACTTAGAATATTTTATCACCCTCTCCTCACAAGTCAAGGCACATTTGGAGGGATGTGCTTCAAATTTAGACACTTAAAATATTTTTTTAAGTCTTCATGAGTCAAGGGCGCACATAGAGGGGTGCACTTCAAGTTTCCATGCCTCAGTAAATTCCTTCCATCTTTACCTCCACCTTGGACGTCCTAGATTCCTTTTTGCATGTATGCCTTAGAACCTTTTGTCTTTGCATGCATACATTTTGTCTTTTTCCTCTTTTGCATGCATATAGTTTTGTCTTCATGCACACGTCTTGTCTTCACATGTCTTCATTTGGGCGCATTCAAAGGAGTCTTCTTCAAATTTAAAAGACTTAGAATATTTTTCAACCTTCCTCATCTCCTCAGGGCGCATTTTGACTTGTGAGCTTCAAGTTTTAATGCCTTAGTCAAATCTTAATCCTCCAACTTGTTCTTGGGCGCATTTAGCATGCTAAGGAGGATGAAAATTTTACTTAGAATTTTATAACATCTTGACTTTTGAAGAGGGCGCATTTGAGGTATGGAGGTGGATGAACTCAACACTTAGAACTTTCTTTATTTCTCTTGGCAAGGTGGGTGCATTTTAAGGGTGGCAATGGACTTGACTCCACACTTAACATTTTTTTCTTGATGCCTCCTGTAGCTGGGCGCATTTAGCATGTGTAGGAGGATAAACCTCATGCCTTAGAATTTTATTTTTTTATCACCAACACTTCCTCCCTTGGGCGCATTTGAGGTGTGGAGGTGGAATTTCCATGACTTAAACATTTTTCTATCACCTCTTCCAAATGATGGCACATTTTGATACCTCTGTAGGAAGTTTCTAACACTTAGACAATTTTTTTAAAAAAAGTCAACACCTCAAGATGTTTGGGCGCATCTAGGGGTAGGAGCAGGAAGTTTCATGCCTTAGAAACTTTGTCTCCAGCTGCATCTTTAGCTTGGACGCATCTAGGGGTAGGAGGTGGATGAAACCTTGACTTAGAATTTTTTTATATCACCTTGCTTTGAAGAGGGCGCATTTGGCATGTGTAGCAGGATAAACCTCATGCCTTAGAATTTTTCTTGACTTCTATTACCTTGAGGGCGCATTTAGCATAGGCAGGAGGATGAACTTTCAGACTTAGACAATTTTTCATCTTTCTAGCTGATTCTTCCTTGGGCGCATTTGAGAGGGTGAGCAGGATAAAATTCCGGACTTAGAACGATTTTCCTCATCCTCACCAGCCAGCTCAATACTTACTAAAAATAGTAAGTCCTTTGATTTTCACATCTCTGGAGCTCGGATTGATACAAAATTTTAAGCACAGGATCCTCATGACCTACTTAGCCCGTTCACACTGCCATCTCGAGTTGACCTACTATTTTTAGCCAGTTTGTGAAGGTGGTTTACTATTTATAGTAACTGCTCGTTTCTGAGACCTCCACAACTCCGTTTGACTTGAAATTCAAATGGCGTGCTCCTCATTGGGTGACTTGTCCGTTCACACTGGTGCCTGACGCTGATTTACTATTTTTAGCTAGTTTCTGGAATGCCTTAATATAAATAGTAAGTGCTCCGATTGCCTTCAAATTTTACCAGTGGATAGCTTGAAAGATGTTGAACGCAGTGGGATACACCGGTTTTCAGAAATTCTGATTTTTTACCCCTCTTTTTGGGTCCTGAAGCTGGAAACCCTAATTTGAATTGCATGTATATCAAATGACCTCCGTTTGACCTCGTTCCTATTACACTTCGCCCTGTTTGTGGTCCTGATGCGCTGGGCAGCTGCCGGAATGGCACTGCTAAAACTAGTAAGTCTCTGAAAACTAATCATCCTGCCTTGCATGTCACATCACTGCGTAGCTCTCAAAAAACCCATAAGGAATCACCTGACATGCAAAGAAAACCTTGACATGCAAACCCTAAAAATAGCCTCTGAAGGCTGAACTCCGAAAGTCATTATCTCACTTCGCATGTTATATCATCGCGAAGGTCTCAGAAAACCCAGAAGGAATCTCTAGACATGCATTGAAGAACTTTGCATATAAAACCTAAAATCTGCTCCCGAAGCTGAACTGCTAAAAATAGTAAGTTGTCCGTTTCAGCTCAAAATTTGCAGGCAAGCAGCTTGACACGTTCTGGATGCAGTATGACTGTCGAAATTTCAAAAATGCTGAAAGAACACCCTGAACTGCACACTTACTAAAAATAGTAAGTTGTCAGAATTCGATGAAATTTAGCCGGGAATCTGCTGGAGGCATACTGACTGCAATGTTAGTCTCATATTTCAACTTATTCACTTCATTTGACTTCAGATTGACCAGAGAAATACAAACCCTAATTCTCAGACTCGGCCAAAATTTCAATCCAGGCGGGCACATCCCCAGAAAGACAGACGGGAGAAAAGAGAGACAACGACAAAACAAACTAAAATCAAGCCAAAAGTTCGAAACTAAGCAAAAATTAGGGGGTCCCCATTTGCAATGGGGCGATGTGTGAAAAAAGGTCACAACAGGTCCAAGCCTCCTCAGGAGTCATATGTCGCAATGTCTTATGAGGCATCCGATTATGAATATAATTGGCACAATTGACTGCCTCAGCCCAAAATGAAGAACTCATAGCTCGAGACTGTATCATACAATTTGCCATCTCCAGTAAGGTTCTATTCTTTCTCTCAGCGACACCATTTTGCTGAGGGGTGTAAGGTACTGTAAATTGATGTTGTAAACCATGCTCAGTGCAAAAATCTCTGAAAGCCTGATTAATATACTCCCCCCCATTATCTGTGCGTATCCTCCTGATAGAAAGTCCAGAATGCTTCTCCACAAATGTCTTCAAGGTCCTGAATGAGTCAAAGACATTAGACTTGTACTTAAGAAAGTACACCCATGTATGTTTGGAGAAGTCATCAATAAAAGTGAGCACATATTGGGCCCCTAAAAAAGGAGTCGGAAAGGACATAAGATCACTGTGTACCAACTCCAGGGGTGCCTTAGCACGTGTGGCTCGACCCTTAGGAAAAGGATCTCGATGATGTTTACCAAGAGCACAACCTCGACATACATCATCAATACAAGAAATCTGAGGAAGCCCAATCACAAGTGCCTAAGTACTCATTTGCTGTAGATATCTGTAATTGACATGGCCAAAACGCTCATGCCAAAGCCTGCTCATTGAATCTGCATGTGCTATAAGAGAGGAACCAATAGTGTCTGAACTCTCAAAGCCATCAAATCTGTATAAGTGAGATGCAAAATCAAAACTCCCAGTAGCCACAACCATGTCAGGATCATGTAGGTCTTGAATAACCACATCATGTGGTGAGAACTCAACTGTCTTACTAGAGCCAGAGTGGCAAATCTGATAAACGGATAGAAGGTTTGTTGAAATGTTAGGAACTAGAAGCAGATCCTAAAGACAACCACCATCCAATGAAACAGTACCTGAACCTTAAATGAAAGTTGTGCCGAGTCACCAACTGCAATATGTGTAGTGCCTGTAGGGGCAAGAGTGGTGACCAAATCTTGTGTGTGTGTCATATGGTGAGAAGCACCAGAATCTAGAATCCAAGTGGATCCTGAGGACAATGCTCGTGCAGAAAGAGCATGACCTTTCCCTGTGGGTTGGGAAGGAGGCTGAGGTGAGGTGATATTATGCTGCTGCATGGCTTCCTCTAAAGCCTCTAATCGTTTCCAACACTTGGAAACTGGATGTCCTTCCTTGCCACAGAAACTGCAAGGATCACCAGATTTCTTCTTAGTCTTGGAGGAAGACTCACCAGACTTTGAAGATTTGCCCTGTTTAGAATTGAACTGTGGTTTTGAATCAGTCTTAGGAGGTGGCTTGGAGGAACTCTCACTGCCTGCTGAATCTGTCTTGGGCTTCGGTTTCTGCTTCTTTTTCCATTTAGATGACTGAGCTACCAACGCTTGGTTCTTAGATCCTGTGAGAGCATCCAACTGTGATATCTTGGCCTGCTCTCGTGTCAACCGATCACAAAACACCTCAAAAGTAGGCATGGTAAAGCGGTTGCCCAATGCATCCATGGTGGAATAAAATGTGGAAGAGAAGATCTGAAAAGGACCTCGAAGCTTAGAAAGAATCAGGTAAATACACTCCTCATCTGTTTTGTTCTTACCACAACCCTGTAGAAGAGATCTTTATTGTTTGAATTTCATCAGAAAGTCTTCAATAGTGGGAAAACAATCAGGTACAAGTGAAGTCAACTCTGCCTCAATTTGGATGGCACGAAACTGATTGATGGTACCAAATAAATCATTGAACTTGGTCCACATTTCAAGAGGACTGTTACACCCATCAAGATGAAACAACAAGTTGTTTGAAACATGTAAGGAAATCAAACCCATAGCCTCATCCATCTTATTTCTATGCTGCATAACCTCAAATGGCCGTGTCAAAACTGGTTGAACTGTATTAAACAAGACCACAACCCCTTTGATCTGAGAAGACGTGTCATGAATGCCTTCCAAGTGTGATAAGAAGTTCAACAGGAGAAGGGTTTTCGGCCATGTTTGGAAAGGTTTAATGAATGTTTAATGTGAAGAGTTTCTTGTTTTCTGAAGTAAATGACAGAAAGCAAGAGAAAAACTCCCCCCACAATGCAAGAAACCAAACCCCAGTAGAGATTTTTCAGCTAAAAATTAGGAAAAAAGCAAAAAGGCTTTAGACTGAATCTTGTGTACCTGATAATTTTTCTGGAAAAAATTATAGAAGATCTGAATAGAGCGCGTGAAGAGTTTTCTGACGCCTATTCGTTTTCGAAAAACGGAGCAAAAATGAGCAAGTTATGCCCCCTGAAGTGCAAAAAAATCACTTGACTTTGACTGCAAAAAAGTACAATCAAACAGGAAAATTTTGAAAAAAAAACTCCTGCACCATCACGACGGGCTCGGAGCCAGCTTTCCAACACCTATTTTCGCTTGAAAATTCGAGCTAAAACGCTCGAGATATGTTCGATTTATTGAAAGTTGTCAAAAAAACAAACATGTCCTTCAGAGCCCTCAGGGGCTAAAAGAAAAATGCCCCTAGTCCAGTGAGTGACCAAGGGGTTGGCGGAGCGGTGCTCGGGCGGCGAGTGGTGGGCGGCGCACTGGCGGCGAGTCAGCGGAGAGGAGGGCTGGTGGCAAGCCAGCAGTGGGAGGGAGGCCGCTTGGCTTTTGGTGGTGCTACGGTGGCCGCCGAGCGGCCAGAGGGTGGTGCGGCCCTTTTCAATGGGCAACGCTTTTTTTAAGCGCAAAAAAATGATTTTTATTTTTATTTTTTTGATTTTTTTCAATTTTTCACCTCAGAAGTCGTGCCCTGGGGCCGTACGGCCTTAGGGCCAAATTTGTTTTGCCTTCTGGTGCAACTATGGCCAAATGGGTCGTGCTTTATATGAAAATAGGGGTTTTCAGGCACTGCGAATCCAACGGCGAGGTCTGTTTGGGCCCAAAATGAACCCAAAGAACGAAGTAAGTCGGATCCACAAAAAACAACCCAAAAACTTGTGAAAGCCTGATCAAACCTGTTGTACCCAAAACCAAAATTTTTGCTTCACTAAGGCATTTTGCTTAATTGAGTCTTAATCTTGTAAAAGTGTTGTCAAATGGTCGTTTTTGGGGTTTTCAAATATGGAGTTGGTGTCAGTACTATGTCAGTCTGTTACCAAAGAGATTTAAGAAAAATGAAAATCTGAACGAAAAACATCAAAATTTTCTATCTCTGGAGAAGGGAGCACATTCTAAAATAGGCGCCCTATCTTTTAGGGGCTCAGATCCTATTTTTAGGGTTTGTCACCTCCAACAGACATTTGTCCGGCATCACGTCAGCTTCGCAGTGAGCTATCAAGCATGTCAAACGGACCTGTTTTGTTCGAGTTACGGAAGATACGGTGCAAATCAAGGCGAAAGCAAGAATTGGCTAACACTGGAGAAAAGCGCAGCTTTTTAGAAGGGCGCCCATCTTTTTGAGGTGCCAGACGTAGGTTTTTGGCTGAATGCCACCCAAGATGTTTATCTCACATTCGTTCGAACTTTGCGACGCATCCGTCAGAGGGTGAATCTGAGTTGCTGAAGCATCTGAACCTGAGGTCAAACGTAGGGTTAAATCTTAGTCAAAATATCAGAGGAAAAAGCAAAAGAGCACATTTTGGGAAAGGCGCCCAAGCTTTTCAGGTATTTAATGCTTTCTTTCTGATGATTTTAGATGCCTAATGTGTCCGTGTTACGTTCAGCTTTCCGTTGCCTGTCTCCGTCAGATCAGAAAATGTCTCGTCAGCTTGCAGTGGAAGTTTTTATATTATTTTTATCGTTTCCAGAAATGGCTGTCTGGAATGAAAAGAGCAACTTTTGAAAGGGGCGCTCTTGTTTTTCACCCCTCAGATGATGTTTTCTGGGGAAATGTGCCTTTGCAGCTGTCGTGCAGAACGAGCTTAGCTTTGCAGTGAACCTAAGTTCCAGTCCTGAAAGTTGATAAAACAGAAGTTATGAAGGATTTTATTTTTGCCTTCGTTCGAAATGCAGATGTTAAAATTTGACTAAGTCTGAGAAAAAGCGCAGCTTTTCAAAAAGGCGCTTGGATTTTTGAGCCTTCAGATGTCAGTATTATGACGTGCAGTCTCAAGATATCTCTTGATCAGTTCTTACTGAGCTCCGCAATGCACCTGTTAGCCAGCCAATCGGAGAAGTCAGTCGACCAGTGTCAGAGGATGAACAGAGGTCCCGTCAGAGGTTTTAGCTTAAATTTTCATAAAATTTGGCCAAGTCTGGAATTCACCTAAGAGTTCAAAGTTGAATTTTCGAAAGTGAATTGAATGGACGCCTTAACTGGAGTTCTGACTGCAGTTGGACTGAACGATTTCTGGGTTGTTATCTTCAAGTTGTATATTGGCATGTGGAGTGATCTTTCAGTTCGCATGTCGAGTTAACTAGTTTGCATGTTCAGTTAACTATCTTGCATGTTGAGTTAACTTGATTGCATGCCCACTTAACTGAATATTTTCAGTGAATGTCAACTGAAGTTCGCATGCATGGCGATTTTGGTCAAAATTGTGAAGTTTTAGTGAAGTATGGCGCTTCATTAAGTGTCAACTGAAGTTCAAAAGGGACGACTTAAATGGTGAAGCATTAGTTTGTGAAGTATGGCGCATGAAGTTGTTATCTTCAGTTCTCAAAAGGGTCGCCATATTTAGTGTTTAAATTGATGAAGCATAATTTGTGAAGCTACGCACTTTTCAAGGAATGGCAACTTTAGTTTCGAAAGGGTTGTTATTTTTAGAATTATATTGAAGCATAAGTGTGAAGTTGGCGCATTTTTGAAGGCCAACTGAAGATTGAAAAGGGTCGCTATTTTTAGAATTGTTTCATTATCTTCGTGACATTATCTTCGTGAAAATGGTACCTACGCTGATCTCGAGGTTGTACAAACTGAGTTTCAGAAGCATGTTTGTGATATCTTGATGGAGGTTTTGATCACATTTTCAGTAATTTCAGCGAGTTTCAAGAAGGCGGCTGAAAATGTTTGCATACAGTCAAGGAAAGTGATAGAGAATTGAAGAAGCAAATTATTATTTTTGGACAGCGTCAGAGTTCTGGAAGACAGAGTAATTGATGAGTTCTTGGTCGAAGTGTTAGACCGAGATGACATGGAGTGATCTACCAGTTGGAACCTGCAGTTAATTTCGAGGGTTGAGTCCTGAACAACAGTTAACTCGACTTTCAGTCTTCAGTTCACTTGCTGACTTAACACATGCTTATCTCATCCTCGGAGTTATCAACACAGGAGTTAGGGTTAGGGTTTCCAGTTAACTGAAGGTAGTGGCCAGTTAACTTTGCTTTGAATAAGGACGTGCATGCTTGCACATTGTCCAATTAGGTTAGATGTTTCAGTTAACTGAGGGTAGCTTTCCAGTTAACTGTATAGTTTACTTCATTAGGGTTTAATAATTAATCTTGCATGCATTTGCGAGACTGTAGTTAACACAAGGTGATTTTAGGGTTACCTACACCTTGATGTATATAAATAAGAGCTTTTGCTCATTTGTAATTAACTTTTGCTTGAGAGAGAAATATATGCTGCGCCTACCTTGCCCTCAATATTGCTCTTTTGGTATTTGTTCATGTGTCTTCGCTATTACAATTAATTGTTATGCCACATAGGGTTTCAAGAGATTGTAATGGTGAATTCTTTCTGTCTTGTGAATCTTTTATTGTTATGATTAAGCGTTATGCCACATAGGGTTTCGTAAGATTGTGATGATAAAAGCGTTTTGTGAAGTCCTTACTATGCTGATCGAGTGTTATGCCACATAGGGTTTCATAAGATTATCATGGTAAATCTTCTCATAGTTTAGATAAATCTGTTTTGTGAATTCTTTTGTCATTACGATCAAGTGTTATGCCACACAGGGTTTCATAAAGATCTTGATGATAAAAGCCGTTTAGTAAGTCTTTACTGTTATGATCAAGTGTTATGCCACACAGGGTTTCATAAGATCATCTTGGTGAATTCTTAAATCTGTTTTGTGCCCAATAAACTTGTTTAGATTGAGATGATAGTTGCGCCACCTTGCCTTCAAGTAGAGAGTCTAAACTCGTTTATCGTCCGATAGTCAATCCCTGCTCCATTTCCTCATGCTCTGTTTTCTTGAGGAAACTGGATAGATTAAAAGTAGTTAGCTTAGTTGTAGTTAATGATCTGCGAAACCAGAAAATCCTTAGCTGCAACGTTCTTGGTTTTCTTAACCTTGTGCCTCTTCCAGCTGAGAACAAAAAGATAGGACTTAGATTACTTTCCTTTTCCATGCATTCCAGCACAACGAGGGAGCTTCCCCTCCTAATTTGAAGAGCACTCATTGCGTAGTGTACATAGCTGTCCGTACAAACCTGCACTCCAGAGGTGTTAGATTTGACGCCAACAGTTTTCTGGCGCCCACCGTGGGGCACGAGGCAAGAAAACTTCAAGAAAAGCTTACGCTTTATTTCACGGGAATGATACTCTGGCATCCGATTGCATGATCCACACAGAAGCAATGGATGATAATTACAATACTGCTAACAGGCGACGTCCACCCCCATTACCTTGGGGTAATAACATTGGACCTTTGGCTTTTGAGGTAAATCATGAGTTACCTAAAGGGTCAAGGAAGCGTTTTCCTCGGTTTCAAGGCGATGGAACTCAACACCCGAAGGACCATTTTTCTGCATTCACAACGGCTTGCGCCGTCTTGCACGTGGAGCATGAAGACATTGCAGTGCGTCTCTTTGTCGAGACCCTTGCGGGAAATGCTGCCGACTGGTTCAATCACCTGGCGCCAGGCAGTATCACAAGTTGGGCAACTATGAGCGAGAAGTTTTTGGCGAGATTCAAGCCCGTTGAAGACAATCATATGTTGTTTGCCCAACTCACAAATTCAAAGATGGAGCACAAAGAACACATGAGGGATTTTGTGGCGAGATTTAATCGTCTTGTTACAAGAATTTCTTCTACATTCGATCCATCACCGGAGATTCTGATAAGCTGTTTCATAAATGCTCTTCCATCAGAGATAGCCTTCTTTCTGAAGATGGCAAAAGCAACAGAGTTGAAGAGTGCACAAGAACATGCCATTGAGTTGGAGGATAATATGATCACTTCCGGCTTGATGAAAACAGATTCTATCAGATCTCCAATTCAGCAACCTTACCAGCCAAAGAGAGATAATCTTCAGCCACGGTTGCCAATATCTCCACCAAGATCAATGATTGAAGCTGCACATAGTGTAGTATTTTGTCCTTTTCATGACACTAATGAGCATTCCGGATCCACTTGTCCAGAGAACCTGAGAATGATCCAAATCATGGGATACACTGAAGCTGCTCCGAGTTCTAGTTTTGTACCAATACCAAGTTCGAAGGTTGTTTTGCCACAAACGGACAACTTCGATGGCGACTCCGCAGCGGGATACTTTGATGAAGAACCCGTAAATCAAGAAGAAGAAGAAGAATACCGTCAATACGCTCCTCCTGTGTTCACACGTGCTCAACACTTCAAAGCACAGAAAGAAGAAGAAGAAAGGCAGAAATCAAATGAAGAGGGTGAAGAAGTTCCAATCACTTCTAAACCCAAACCTTCACATGAGATTACTATGCCAGTTGCTGAAGAGACGTCTTCAGCAAATTTTGACATTGTAGCTTCCATGATGAAGACCAAGGTACAAATCTCCCAACTAGAATATCTTCAGGACCATCCAGAAGAAGTAGATCAAATTCTCAAGGTTGCAAAGAAGCAGGCTATCTTCAAGTCATCTGTTCCAACAGAAGCAAAGCCTAAAACAGATCCTGGTAATTGTGCGACTCTGTCAGAGATAAAAGTTGAAGACCAGAACATTGCTTGTTCTGAAAAAAGATCGACAGAGGAGACAAGGTCATGGACAATACAGTTTGATGGAGATTGTTCAACAACATTTTTAGAAGAAGGGGAATTGATCATATCCCCTAAAGAACAGTTGAACCCAGTTGCACATTTCCAGCAATTGGAGTTAACTGGAGTAGAAAAAGAGGTGCTTTTGCAAGGCCTCAAAGATGCCGAAGACATGGGAATCAAACTCCTATGTGTTAAAGGTGATGTAGAGCTGATCAATGAGCCAGTCAAAGGATATTATCAAATCAGAAAAGATCACCTACGGCATTATAGAAATCGAGTTTGGAACTCGATCGACTGGTTTGAAGAATTCGACATCCCTAGGATGGACAACAATAGAAGTAATACCTTCGGGGTATTAGATTTCCCATTTGCATCATATTCTGACTTTTGTCATAGTATCTTTGCATGGATATATGAATACCTGAGAATCTTCATTCCAGAAGGATTGCCTCCTGCAATTCCCATCAGAAGAGAAGTCAAGCCTTTCAGGCAGAAACGACATTGGTGGGAGGCTCTTCTCGCTGCCATGCAGCGGACAATATCCAAAGCACTTCATTCCTTCAGGGGTGGAGTTAGTTTTCTTTAAGTAATTTTTATTTATGCTTTATCGTTATGTTGTTATGTTTTTCCCCGTTCTGTGATGTTATGTCGTGTTTTAGGTGATTTAAGTAGTCTTGTTTTAGGTGATTAGGTAAGTCCTGACTCCATATACCCAACTTATAAAGTCACTGGTCTACGAAACACTGAGATTCTAGGGATCTCCTATGCCGTAAGTATCCGACATGGTCACCAGACGGAGCCTAATGTTGTACCCAAAACCAAAATTTTTGCTTCACTAAGGCATTTTGCTTAATTGAGTCTTAATCTTGTAAAAGTGTTGTCAAATGGTCGTTTTTGGGGTTTTCAAATATGGAGTTGGTGTCAGTACTATGTCAGTCTGTTACCAAAGAGATTTAAGAAAAATGAAAATCTGAACGAAAAACATCAAAATTTTCTATCTCTGGAGAAGGGAGCACATTCTAAAATAGGCGCCCTATCTTTTAGGGGCTCAGATCCTATTTTTAGGGTTTGTCACCTCCAACAGACATTTGTCCGGATCACGTCAGCCTTCGCAGTGAGCTATCAAGCCTGTCAAACGGACCTGTTTTGTTCGAGTTACGGAAGATACGGTGCAAATCAAGGCGAAAGCAAGAATTGGCTAACACTGGAGAAAAGCGCAGCCAGAAGGGCGCCCATCTTTTGAGGTGCCAGACGTAGGTTTTGGCTGAATGCCACCCAAGATGTTTATCTCACATTCGTTCGAACTTCGCGACGCATCCGTCAGAGGGTGAATCTGAGTTCTGAAGCATCTGAACCTGAGGTCAAACGTGGGGTTAAATCTTAGTCAAAATATCAGAGGAAAAAGCAAAAGAGCACATTTTGGGAAAGGCCAAGCTTTTCAGGTCTTTAATGCTTTCTTTTCGATGATTTTAGATGCCTAATGTGTCCGTGTTACGTTCAGCTTTCCGTTACTGTCTCCGTCAGATCATAAAATGTCTCGTCAGCTTGCAGTGGAAGTTTTATATTATTTTTATCGTTTCGAAATGGCTGTCCGGAATGAAAAGAGCAACTTTTGAAAGGGGCGCTCTTGTTTTTCACCCTCAGATGATGTTTTCGGGGAAATGTGCCTTTGTACCGCCGCGTGAACGAGCTTAGCTTTGCAGTGAACCTAAGTTCCGTCCTGAAGTTGATAAAATGAAGTTATGAAGGATTTTATTTTTGCCTTCGTTCGAAATGCGGATGTTAAAATTTGACTAAGTTCGAAAAAGCGCAGCCTTTCGGCGCTTGGATTTTTGAGCCTTCAGATGTCAGTATTATGACGTGCAGTCTCAAGATATCTCTTGATCAGTTCTTACTGAGCTCCGCAATGCACCTGTTAGCCAGCCAATCGGAGAAGTCAGTCGACCAGTGTCAGAGGATGAACAGAGGTCCCGTCAGAGGTTTTAGCTTAAATTTTCATAAAATTTGGCCAAGTCTGGAATTCACCTAAGAGTTCAAAGTTGAATTTTCGAAAGTGAGTTGAATGGACGCCTTAACTGGAGTTCTGACTGCAGTTGGATTGAACGATTTCTGGGTTGTTATCTTCAAGTTGTATATTGGCATGTGGAGTGATCTTTCAGTTCGCATGTCGAGTTAACTAGTTTGCATGTTCAGTTAACTATCTTGCATGTTGAGTTAACTTGATTGCATGTCCACTTAACTGAATATTTTCAGTGAATGTCAACTGAAGTTCGCATGCATGGCGATTTTGGTCAAAATTGTGAAGTTTTAGTGAAGTATGGCGCTTCATTAAGTGTCAACTGAAGTTCAAAAGGGACGACTTAAATGGTGATCAAGCCTTAAAAGGAGATCAAGCAAAACCTAAAAAGTAACCGTAATAGGTAGACATTTAATAATTAATATAATTATTAAATGTCACAATATGCATCTTAAGTGAAATCTTAAGAGAGGAATAAAGGTAACTTAATTAACATAATTAAGTTAAAACCTTTACTCTAACAAGATATATTTGATGTATGGACAGGCTCTTTATCATTATTTAGATCAAAATTCTTTCATTATGGATTATTGCAATTAGAATGCTCTATGGGTTGAATAATCATGAAGGAATACAAGTATGCATTGTATATGAGTAGAGATTGTCTTCCAAGTGTTTGTAATCCTACTTGGGAGGAAGGGCCTGAGCATGTGGTGCCTAAACCCCACTTAAGGTTCCGCCCCTAGGGCCCTAGGCAGGGAGGTGCCATGGAGGGGTGGCAAGTCCACCTAAAGTTCCACTAATCCCAAAGCAAGGGTTGGGCCATGGAGGGGTGGGGGTCCCACCTAAGATTCCGCTGCGGCCATGGAGGGGTGGTAGGCCTAGGCCACTAAGTGCACTGATGGTTTCCCCCAGTAGGTCATGTGTTTTCCGAGGAGATGTCATGGAGGAAGAATGCAGTTACAAGTCCCCTAGAGTGGGAGGTTGTAGGGTACAACCCCTTGAACTTAGCCAAGGACTTCAGGTGGATCTATCCACATGGATAGAGAATGCAGTTACAAGTCGCTAAGAGGGGAGGGTTGTAGGTTACCACCTTTGTACTAGGGATTACGGCTTCAGGCAGATTCTTCCATGCCATCACTCTTGTGCTTTCATGATTGCTTTTATAGAAATGTTTATTTTGGATGCTTAGAATTTAATACTAATAAATATGTGTATGTGTGGAATATTGCTCACTTTGTGGATGCAGGTGGTCAGCCAAGAATTTCCCATCCTAGAGTATCGATTTGGCCAACCCCAATCCTAAAACAAGCAAGTTCCAAGACAGGACTAGGTAAGGGACATTATAGGAAGATACTTTGCAAATTTCTGAAAATTTGAAAATTAGGGTTTCAAACCCCTATTTTTATGAAAACCCCTAAAAATAGGACCTTTCTAGAATTAGTTGAAAATGATTTTGATAGGATAAATTGACTTCACGATCACACTGGTCAAGTCAAAATCACCAAAAAGTTTGTTTTACTCTGGTGGATCTATTTTCATTTTTCAGGAAGAAAGATAGGATCTCCACAGCCATTAATGGTAGAATGGCCAGTACTATGTGGTGAAATGTAAGCCTCAAAAACTTCAACGAAGAATCCATGGCGAAAATGCTTGAAAAGATGCTCTGTGACGAAGGGGATTTCAAAAGTGAAAAATACTAAAAATTGACTAAGTTTGGAAAATGCACGCCTTGCT
This sequence comes from Sequoia sempervirens, assembly GCA_007258455.2. NCBI lineage: Eukaryota > Viridiplantae > Streptophyta > Pinopsida > Cupressales > Cupressaceae > Sequoia > Sequoia sempervirens. Next base: position 24,459 of record VDFB02096277.1, on the reverse strand, counting down.
ACCAGAAGGGGGCTATGCAGTCAAATGCCTTAGTCATTTTTCCAACACCCATACACATAGCATGGTGAAGGTGACTGCTAGGATGCATGTGTCCGTGTTGTCAATGACAATGCTCAAACCATTCAAGCTACACGACAAGCATAAAGCATGAAGAGATGAAGATTTTTAAAGAAAATGATGAAACCACAGCTAAAAGTGCCCTTGTTAGCCAGGGGCGCCCATGAAGTTAAGGGGTCAAAGGCAGTCATCAAGTGTTGCCAAGATAGTCATCTCCTTCATGCTTCTGCTAGTTTTTCGTTGCATCGTCAAGCAAGATCACCCGATTCATTGATCACCGACAAACGGAAGCGAAGACAAGAGATGTTGAAACCATGTATCATCAAAGAACTATAGTCAATCAAGGCAAAAGTGCCCCTGTGGCTAGGGGCGCCCTTCATTTTGGGTCACCTGATGAACTTTTCAACCACTGCTTTCTACAAGGCATCTGCTCAGCATCCTCTCGGTTTTACAATTAATCCAGTTGCACGTTCACAGGACCTGCCGAGCATTTGCAAACAAAGATCAAGCATAAAATGTTGAAAGTAAAGGCAAAATGAAAGACATGAAGAATTTGCCAAGTGTTAAGGAAATTCATCTTCCTAGAAATAGGCGCCCAACTTTTTGGGTAATTAGATGTAGTCTGCAAGCTTAGTAACCTCCAGGATGACCTTCTTCGTTTTGATCAATCTCAACAATGACACCGTAAGGGAGTTCAATAGATAAATCAAATATTTGATGACAGAGATCAAACTAGGACCGTTCGTGAAAGTTTGCAAACTGAAAATAACAAGTCAAAGGTTAAAGGCGCCCCTACAGGCCAGGGGTGCGCCCAAGCTTTTGAGGCAACTAAATCAACTTCTAGGATTCGCGAAGCCAGTCATCCTTTTTGGGATTGAATTGGTTATCCATCCCATGTTTCAGCAAGATCATTGGACTCATCAATCATAGGTGATCTCAAATCAGAGCACTAAGGGTCAAATTGGAGGAATTGAAGAACACTCAAGAAAATTGACCAAGTCTGGTGAAAAATTCACATTCTTGGGAAAAGGCGCCCAAGAATTAGAGGCATCAAACGCGGGTTTTGAGCTTTGCAGCTCCCAAGCACACTTCATCAGAGTTGTTTCATCTTAGCAATGGATCTGTTAGCAACACCTCAAGATCAATTGAGCAACCGGAATCAAGGATCAAATAGAGGCACTTCATCATGAAAAAGAATGAAAATATCTTCAACTCCTCAATTGGGATGCCTAAAGTCAACATAGATCTAGTTGACTGAAGTTGGGATATTTTTTAAGCCTTTCCATGTCTAAAACGTCCCCAAAGGGGTGGGAGTCAATGCTGTGAACTCCAGATCAGGCTAATTGACTCCTCCATCATGTGTTGGCGCCCAAACTTGATGCATTCAACATCAATCACTATATATCAAGCCTAGGCGTCATAATTCAACATCTTTCTTTGCAAGTTGAAGCCAAGAACAATTATTTTCTCTCCAAAACGTCTTTTGAAGATCTGGCAGAGGGGTTTTCATTGTTCTTCATATTTTTGAAGATCCGTTGCACGGAGGAACAATTTATCAGAGGTTGCATCTTTAGGCATAATTTTCTTGAAGATCTAGAGAGCCAGTTGATAACTTCCAAACTTCTTGTCTTTTTCCTCTATTCTTGTCTTAGATCTTCTCGCATGTGCAAATAAGTGAAGGTCATTCATAGATCTGACCTTTTGGGTATGATCAACATAACTTTTTCAACAAAACCCACGTGTTGGATTTTTCCAGAAACAGTAACCTTGCTGCCTCTATTTTTAGGGTTTTCTTAAAAAAGTCACAATTTTGAAAATCAGACAAACTAGGTTTGTTTAGCTTTGAAGCACCTACAATACCCAAGTGTGAGATTTTTTCCGAAAATATACTTCTCGGTAGGGGCTATTTTTAAGGATTTTTAGAAAAGTTACCTGAACAGTATTGTGTGCACAGTCAATCTTTAAGTTTTTTAGAATGCAGTTTTCCCAAGTCGAATGCAAGACCAAAACGGTCTTAGTTTATGACTTCCTGAAAACAATAGATACCGATCTGCATCAGGTACACCCAGAGGTCGACTTAGAAAGGTTGGAAGGCATAGACCAATGCACATTACAAAACATCAAGCAATCCAGATTGCTTGAGGCAACATTAATTCCCATCACAGCATAGAGTGTGAAATTTGTAATAGCTTGCATTAAGCATTACAACTCTACCACATGAGAGATCTGATTAGTAGATGGGCGAGTGATATGCAGCCTTAAGCCTAAGGATATCGAAAGGTGCTTTGCCATATCACCATGCACTACAAACGTGGTCATATCTATGAGAGAATGCGAAAAGGCATTCAATGCATCAAAAGACAAGTGTCAGAAGAGGATGGCAGATAAATGGCTTAAGGGAAAAAAGGCCAACTTGCCCAAGAATGTAGGACGTGGAGAGTTCAGGGATGAGTATGCAATGATGATCACTCTACTCAACCGCATCACTGGTCAAGAAGAGGCGAACAAATTTCAGTCATGGATGTACTATGTCATCGCCAAAATTGTGAGCAACATGGAACATTATGATTGGCCCGCCCTCATTAGTGATATGCTCCACAAGTAGATTACCAAATTCTTAGAGGCTCACAAGTTTCACATGTGCTCATATCTTGTATATCTAATTGCCTTCCAAGGCCAGTTCAGAGCATTAAACACTGTGGGAACTTTGGGTGTGCAAAAGGTCCACGAGCATTTCCCGCGACTTGAGTTCACACAAGTAGAATCCAGAAAGACATTTCAAGTGGATAAATGATCTCTTCCTAATGCATACCGTGAGAGACCTCGATCATGAGATGCATATACGCATATCACTAGCAGCCAAGGAGGCAATGGTGGATTGGGTGGATTGGTTCATCCAGTTCCCCACCTTCACCTACATATGCGTATATGGGTATTCTGGTCATCCCGCCATGTTACCTCGCTATCCATCAGATAGGGTGGTCTTCATGGAATTCTTGCGACAGTTGTTTGAGGTACATTCTCATCTGTGTAACAAATGCAAGACGACCGCAAACTTTCCTTTTGAGATGGGACTTTATTGGTGCAAGATAGCGGCTGATGCCAAGGCCATAGGCCATGAAATGGTGAGACTTAATCTTAAGTATCTCATCGAGAGATGGTCATATGATCCTCGAGGTCACTATGCAACACACCTTGAGCAACTCTCTTCACACAAGTCTTCCATGGAGCATTATTGGTTCAACTGTGAAGACGAGTTTGATGTACGAATACGCAATTACAGTTGGTTTAGACTTCCACAAATTGCTGACTTCATGTCAGAGGACATGGAAGGCCTATCCGATGATGATGGGGAAGTTATTCTTCCTTCATTCTTTGTAGATCAGGTTGACTCACAACCACTTGGAAAAGTGGATTGGTATGCCAAGGAAAGTACGTCTATTGAGAAAAGGACAAGTAGGTTTATCAAAAACAACCAACTCTACTTGGATAGTAAAAGGACAAGGTAGTTATTCCTTGGCATAGAGCTGCCATTGGTTCATCTTCACTACCTTCCACATCAAGAGCTAAGCCGAGACAAAAGAAATATGCAGTAGTTTTAGAATATAGATATAGGTATTGTTATTTTATGATGATTATAATCAAATTCTTTGTATAAATTTCAATCACTCATAATTTAATAATATTCATAGTATTATTTATTTTAATTGGAATTACTCATATTTGGTGTTATAGATTATAATGTTCCTATTATAATCTTATTTTATTAATTCTATATATTTTAATACCTATTATAGCATAGTGATTATAATATGTAAATTGTCTCGTAGCTTGAGTTCACAAAAGCAGAAAAACATTTCAAGTGAGTAAATGATATCTTCTTGATGCACACTGTGAGGGACCTCGATCATGAGTTGCATATACGCATATGACTAGCAGCCAAGGAGGCAATGGTAGATTGGGCAGATTGGTTCATCCAGTTATCCACTTTCACCTACATACGTGTGTATGGGTACTCGGGTCAACCTGCCATGTTACCTCGCTATCCATCAGATAGGGTGGTCTTCATGGAATTCTTGTGGCAGTTGTTTGAGGTTACATTCTCATCTGCGTTACAAACGCAAGACTACTGCAAACTTTCCTTTTGAGATGGGACTTTACAAGTGCAAGACAACGGCTAATGCCAACGCCATAGACCACGAAATGGTGAGACTTAATCTTAAGTATCTCATCGAGAGACAGTCATATGATCCTCGGGGTCACCATGTAGCACACCTTTAGCAATGCTCTTCACACGAGTCTTCCATGGAGGACTATTGGTTCAACTGTGAAGACGAGTTCAAAGTACGAAGACACAATTACAGCTGGTTCAGACTTCCACAAATTGTTGACTTCATGTCAGAGGACGTGGAAGGCCTATCCGATGATGATGGGGAACTTATTCTTCCTTCATTCTTCGTAGATCAAGTTGACTCACAACCTCTTCAAACAGTTGATTGGTATGCCAAGGAAAGTACGTCTATTGAGGAAAGAACAAGCAGGGTTGTCAGAAACAGTCATCTCTACTTGGACAATAAAAGGACAAGGAAGGTAGTTATTCCCCGCACAGAGCTGCCACCAGTTCATTCTTCACCACCTTCCACGTTGAGAGCTAAGCCTAGACAGAAGAAACAGAGTAACCCTCCTAGAAGAGCCAGAATGTCAAGGTACACAAGGGGAAGAATACAAATTGTTGATACAAATTAGCAAGAGGTACATGTGGAGATAGCCACAGACATAACTAAGCCAATAATGGAAGCATCTACAACTGCGATAGAGCCAATAATTGAGACAATTATAGTTGTGACAGATCCAATGATGCAAGCAGTTACAGTTGATGCAGTACCAAAGGTGGAAGTAGAGCCTCCCACTTCACCACCATTGCAGCAATCACCGGTCCCCATTGATTTGGATTCACCACCACGCGACACTGCAACACAGCCATTTGTCAGGAATTCAAGGGCTTAACATTCCTCCTTCCAGTGAGGCTAGTCAAGATTCATTTTGGCTTGAGAGTCTCCTAGGAAGGAAGAGAGAGAGGCCATCCCACCAACTGGGCTTCACAAAATTTGACCATATCCCTCAAGACATGCCAGTAAAGAAGCTAAAGAAGCAAGTCCATGTAGGAAAGAATGTTGACAATGAAATTTTCATAGAGATAGTTGCGCCACTTGAAGACAGGAATGCACATGAGGTAGAGGTTGATGATTTCATCTTGTTGAAGGTCAACCTCGGTAAGACCACTCATCAGGTGGAGGCAAATCTCCTTGAAGTTACATCAGTAAGTGTCAAAGAAATAATGGCAAAGGATGGCAAAGACAAAGCAGCCCTAAAGGCTGAAAACTAGCAGCTGTGAATGTATATATCTAGCTTGATGCATGGTACACCAAACATCTCTGCCTTGCCTCGAGAGATGCTAGACCTCCCCACGGAAGAAAATCACCACAAATTGATCCTATATGGAAAGCACTTGAGAAATCAAGTGGAAGAATTCATCATCCGAGGCTGGTGTATACTTACAGAGCTGTATCAGCTAAGGTACAGAGTTCACGACCTTCGTGTGGAGATTCAACAATCAGAGCAAAAGGCAACAAAGAAGAGGCCTGGGGATGAGATCACTTTCTCAGACTTGCAAATGGCGTACAATTTAGTTACCACAAAGGAGAACAAGCAACATCTTTTCGCTTGGAAAGAACAACTTGCATACAAAGTGAAAGCCTATGGTACTAACTCTATGGAATTGATTGAGTATCGAAAGATCGTTGTAGGTGTCATCAAGTTCGTAAGAACGTTGGTAACATCCATCCCTTGCCTTTCCCAGCATGAAGGAGGAGCATACATTGAGCTAGTTGAGGTACAAACACAGTCCAGGATCTCATTTGTAGCAGTTTCTACGGTGATCTTGTTGATTGTAGGGTAAGTTAGATTGCAGCCATGTTGGCAAAGCTAGATGATGCAACGACCAAGACTATTGAATATTAGGCGCAAATTGCGGGTGGTGAAGAGATGCCGAGGCGACACATCATCTTGCGAAGCATTAATTGCCTAGAGGCAGAAGAAGTCAATGACCGGTTAGAGGAATTGTTGACTAGAGGTGGTGTGGTGTAAAACACCTAGTTAGGATGTCCTACCCTCTAAAATAGCATTTATGGCAATAGGAGTTAACTTGATGCCTCTTTCCAAGTTAACTCACTGTCCCACTAATCATGCATATCAAATCCCACTAATTGTGGATCTCTATTTTGGAGGCACTTTGTATATTGGAGTTCTCTTTTAGTTTAGAATTAGTTAACTAAAGTAGACTTTCCAGTTAATTGCTAGGTCACCTACTTTTAGACATAGGAATAAATCTTGCAAATTGGCAAGAACTCATTGTTAACTCAAGGAGATTTTAGGGTTGCCTACTCCTTTGAGTCTCTATAAATAAGAGTCTTTGCTCATTATTTTGTAGCTTTAATTCACGGCAGCAAAACGTTGAGCTCACAAGCCTTCGACTTTGTTCACTTAGTATATGTTCTTGAATCGTATTTGTGATAGTCAAACGCTAAGTACAGCTTGCGTCCTTTCTATTCAGATAGGTGTGTTTAATCTGTGTTCATGCATTCTTGGTTTGAACACTTCACGTGTGATTGTCTCTTTGACACAAGTTGCTGTCCCAAAGTGTAACCTTTGATTGAAGATTGAGATAATAAATCAGGAGAGCTGCCTTGCTTTTGATCCAAAAGTCTCAAGATTTATCATTGTATGTTGTTTCTAATAATCTGTCTTTCAATCTATACCTCAGAAAGAGCATTGTCTCTCCTTGGGAATTTAGAGAGTAAGATTATCGTTCTTTGTTGTTTCTAGTAGTCTATGTTTTAGCCTACAACTCGGAAAGAGCATTGCACCTCCTTGGGAATCCTAAGATCTAGTCTACCATTAGAAGATTACTTGTGGTGATTCTATTTTGGTGTAAGTCTGGTAGTTCAGAGCCTTTGGATGCATCCCGAGAGACAATTCGTTTAAGTGATCAAACCATTCCATGCCCATTCCTATATTCTCTTGCTCTGTTTATCTAGAGGAGATAGGATAGATTAAAAGTTAACTTAGTTGTAGTTAAGATCTGCAGAAACCAGAGAAAACCTTAGCTGCAACGCATTGTGCTTTATGCACCCTTGTGCCCCGCTGCTGAGTAAAAAGATAGGAACATTAGTTTACTTTACTTTTTATGCAAACATCAGCAAAAAGAGGGAGCTTCCCCTCCTAATTTGAAGAGCAGTTACTACACACTGTGCATAGCTGTCCGTTTCCAATAAGCACTCTAGAAGTGCTAATTGAAATGCCAACAACATGTATATGTCAAACTGCAGCAGAGAATAAGACTACATAGCAGCCTGAGAAATTGCCACAGCAACCAATCAGAAAACATTTTTAATAAAATGATATATTTAAACAATTGCAAATGTATATAAAGTACTGATACATGTAACTTTAGCAGCATAATAATCATTGGATTTGATTCATTCACAGAGCAGAATATATTTGCATGCAATAAATACATGAGTGACCTGCCTTTTGGCAGGAACAAATAATTTTTATTATGACCTCAATTGAGTGTTTGACCAATCAATGGACGATCAACAACATTAATTGAGCCTTGAGCACTTGAGCAGCCATTGGGCCATGATCAGTCTCAGTTGAGGCTCGAGCAATTAACTATCTGTTGGTACATGAGCAAACTCAACTGAGCTATAAGTAAGCAATCAACCACTTGTACATGAGCCTTAAAGCAATCAGTAGCAGCACATGAGCAACCTTGATCAAGGCATTAAGCAATCATTGACTTTAATTTGAGCCTCAAGCACCCAGTGGCCCCCAAAAGACTGCACTTTAGACATAAGCAAATCAACTGAGCCTTTAACTGGTTTAACAAGTATGATAACATTTTTAAACTAAAAACTATCATTTGCAATGATCAGTTTTGGTCCATGGAAAACAGCTTGGAAATTTAATGCCAAAAACTTGTTCAATGCAAGAGCAAACTCAGTCGAACGTGATCAAATGGTCAATGAGATATTTAGTAACTCGGTGCTGGTTGGTTGATGTTACTGCTGTAGGCTGACAGCACAGTACTATTTTCCTTTTCTGCCTGAAATCAATTGAAGGAGAGAACTGATTGGTTGTTGTATTGTAGTAACACTTTGTGCCGTAGTTTTTGATGCTGGTTTTTTTGTTTTGTGTGTTTGATGTTTTATGAGGGTTTTCTGTACTTTTTTAGGTTTTTTTGAAATGCTTATAAAGAAATAAAATGCAAAGCATAAAGAAATACAAACAACTATGATAATAGCTCCTCCAATATATGTTTTATTGCTCAATATTCAAGAGAACAGATTATTACAATCATACGCAAATTAATTAGAAGACATGCAGCTGCTGTTCACCACTTTCAGCCAAAAAAACAACTCATAGAATGGTTCGATTCTCCTTCAGTAGGCTGCCTTTTTGCTCCAGAAAGGTGTGGCTGACTTCCTTAGGTCTGTGTGCCCCCTTATGAATTTTCTTGAGATTTTTGATAGCCTCTAATAACAAAATTGCCCCTCCTTGAGATGGCTGACCCTTGCTGCAAAGGAAAGCTGATAAATACCAGGCCGTACCTCCTTGAATCTGATTTATCTCTACAACAGATAGATCTGCAATCACCTTCTATCACTCTTGCAATCTTCGAATATTACTATCAAACCCTCAGTTTGTCTTTCCAATGTGCACAAATAGAACACTTGAATGATGCCTTCCTGTTTGCTAAATTCAACAGATGTTTCACTACTTCAAATGGCTGCAATCACTGAAGAAGGAACGTTCTCCAATGGCTCAAGGATTGAAAACCCTTGGCTTTCACTCTCAGACACAAATTCATCAACAACAAGCTCAATCGAATGATCTCCAAATAATCCAGAATGAAATATATATCTCCTCATGAGAAAGTCAAACTTCTCCAAAAAGGCATTTAATAACATTAAAAATGTTATTTATTTGCATCATTTAATATTTCATTAAAACTTAGGAGTTGGCGCCCAATAATTAATTCATTAATTTGCCCCCCTTTTAATGACGTTTTGACCTTCAAGTTATAACATTAAAATATCACCTTTTAATTAATGAATGTCATTCAAACCAAATAATATTAATAACTCCTTGAATTCATTATTTCTCATCACGCCATCTGAATTGGGGACTCATCTGATGATTCTCCATATGGTCACATGCCTTACTAAATATAGTAAGGGTCCCACTCTATCCATATCCGACTTACTATAAATAGTAAGTTGAGCAAACTGAGTCCCGGAAGCCTCAAACAAAAGCCAAAGCTGATCATCACTGAACACTGGAGGTGATACAATCCTCAAAAGACCCTCTCATCACCTTCATTAGCCTACGAGGGTCATAATGATAGGCTAATCTACTGGATACAAATGTCTCATTTTGGAGGGGACATTACATGCATTTATGTGGGGAATTTATTACTATTTATATCAGCCTAATGAGGTTGATGTAACATTAGTATCATCAGCAATGCGGTTATGATTAGTGGTGTATTTAAATGAAAGTCATCCAAGAGAGCTGATTAGGATATGTTTATATTGAAAGTTTCAAATTCTGTAATTAAAAAAACAACGATGTCATTTTGGTCTTATAATTACAAATAATGTTGGTGATGGAATCAACCTCACGGTTGATGGTCTGCATTAGGCCCTTATGGTTGTAGTTCGAACCCTGTGTTGTGTCTTTGGTCTCGCACTTACTTCCAATACTTCAAAAATTGGCACTTGATCGCTTCTTTGCTGCAGTGAAGGCCTTCTCTAGTATGTAACAGTTAGGATGTCCATTAACAAGTAGGACATTTTGTGAGGACATACATTCATGAGGATGAAGAGCATTCTAACAGGGAGGAGAATGTTACAAAAGATGAAAAAAAAATGTTGTGAAAGAAATTGTTGGCAGAAGAATCATCATAGGAGATATAAATGAACAAGAGAAAGGCAAGATCCATTACTTAGTGCAATTCTCAGGCTTTTAGAGAAGGGAAGATTTCATCCTGATTTTGATATGATGATGTTTTGTACTTGAAGCTCATAAATACACGAAATCAGATATACCTTATAGATGCCATTGATAAAATCAAGTTTTGATGTTATTCATCTATCAAATGCAAAGAACATTATAATAAATTAAGCATATTTTTATATTAATCTTTTTTTTGTGAATCAACTGAAGGTTTAATATTAGTCAGTCTTCTCAAACCAGAGTTTGAGTAGTGATTCATGAGAGTCTGTCTCTCATGAGCTTGAGTGATCCACATGGTTCATGCTACTATAATTACAGATAGCCAGTGACTATTTGCTCCCAACCATTGAGATCCCTAAAGTCTATAAAGAACCCTCGACTGCACTTGTTTACATTGCTTACATCATTCTATATCGTTGTATTTGTTCATGCAATAAAGTGTTCACTCGTCATGATACAGTGCTGGAGCAAACTTACTTTAGAAGAAATCACCAGAACACTCTTATTAGATTAATTATAAATAGCTTTTGTTTAATTAGTTGAAATCAAGAGTACTGGGTTCTAGCTGTACAGATCATAGCAGCATTAATTGTTTGGGGAAAAAATCGACAAACCAAAAGTTCAGGATTGTTTGAAAAAATCAGGAAAAAAAGGGTAAAAAATCAGGAAAAATCGGATTTACAAAAAAATGCAAAAAATTGAAGAAAAACAGTTAAACTACTTAAAAAAATAAAATTAATGGCATTTCCATAGCATATAGACATTGAGAGCAAATAAAATACAGAGTTCAATCCATGAATTATAGAAAATAGATTTGTTGGTTATATTCATATCGCTGATTACATTGCACAAAACATACTACAACTGCATAAATATCAGATGGTGACAGTTGTCAAAATGTCTATTACAATATAGTTTGTGACTTTGTACAAAGTCAACCTATAAACTAAGTACAAAGTTCCAAAAAATTCATTTGTGGCAAATGATGTGCTAGAGGGCAGAAGCTCTCGATGATGAAGCTCCTTGTCTATGCTACCACATTTTTCAAACAGTTCACTGCCTTGTCTTTGCTACCACATTTTTCATACATGTCTACCAAAACATTTTATCGAACAGTTCACTGCCTTGCTGCTATGGCTAAAAGCCTAAAACGGGTGCTTTCGAACAAGCTATGGATGCTTGGAAAAAATATATCAAAACATAATAGTAAGCAATAGCATAGACAAGAGAGTGAACTGTTTGAAAAAATGCCTCAAAGAAATGTGGTCACGTGGTGATGGAATGCCATGACAATCCATATTACTGCCTTGCTACTATATGGATCGTCATGGTGTTCCATCACCATGAGACCACATTTTTTTGAGGCATTTTTTTGAACAAGCTATGGATGCTTGGAAAAAATATATCAAAGCATAATAGAAAGCAATAGCATAGGCAAGAGAGTGAACTGTTTGAGAAAATGCCTCAAAGAAATGTGGTCTCATGTTGATCGAATGCCATGACAATCCATAGCATTTTATCATGGCATTCCATCACCATGAGACCACATTTCTTTGAGGCATTTTTTCAAACAGTTCACTGCCTTGCTGCTATGGCTGAAAGCCTAAAACAGGTGCTTTGGAACAAGCTATGGATGCTTGGAAAAATTCTATCAAAGAATAATAGTAAGCAACAAGCTATGGTCTCATGATTTTATTTTCGCGCGAAAATCAGCATGATGTTATTCGCATTTTTTTGCAGGTTTTAAACACTTTTTTTTGGCGATTTTGCTGTTTTAAATGGGAAGAAATCGTTGACCAAAAGGTCAACGATTTTTTCAAAAAATTGGGGAAAAAATCGTCCAGCCTGCAGATTTTTTAAAAATTGCAATTAATCGGGATTTTTTGCTGATTTATGCTTCTACTACAGATAATTCAAAGTGATTTAATTGGATGGTTGTCCATGTGATAAAAAGAAGCACCCCTAAAAATGGGTTCCTCTTGGATAGGCCACGTCTCTAATATCTTTCTCTCCCTGATGCAAAACCCATAAAAAAACCACTACTTCATAAATCATAACAGTAACGTTAATGACTGGAATGCAAACCAAAGATGGACAACTAGTTGCTAACATACAATTGCGTAGTACTAGAATGGAACATCCTATAAATTTCCAACTCAAAACTGCACAATCACATGACATAGTAGATCACTGGAAATAGCTTTCTAGTTGTCTCAATCTTAAAAAAAAAAGGTCAAGTAAGCAGAACCTAGGGGCAATCAATTGCTTAGGCTTCTAATATAAAAAATGGTGATGTTTATACTGCTAAGTGTTCACCACGATGGTAAAATTAAAACAAATGGTAGAGATTTCTAATTTAAGCTCACAACAATCGAATGGATACATGCATCATAAATAAACCCCAAAATATCTACAAATATCAATATCATAAGGATATCAAGTGTTGCAATAACATATCAAAAGTTGCTCCTGTGTTGGCTCACACAATGTTTCTGCTATATGTTCAAGAGACACAACACAAGGCTAATCAAAATACGCACTCTCTTAATATTGGTTGCCACCAGATAGGTGCATTATAGTGTGAGTATCAGAAGGAGTATGATTATTCACCGTGATCATGCAGTTTTAATATATTGCCATGGGAGTTTATTTGACGGCCTTTGCAGCCATTGACATTAACACATTTCATTTCATGAGATAGGCACAGGTCTAGGTGTTGGAGTGCCAGGGCTGCATCTTGGATTTGGTGTTGGTGCTGGATGTGGTGTGGGACTTGGGTTTGGTTATGGAATAGGGACGGGTTGGGCTTTTGACAAATATGACGATGTTCGTAATCTTCTTGAAAAGCAACGATGGTGAGTTATTCTGGATGTGCCTAATTCAAAAGTATTTGATAGGTTTATTAGTTTTCAATCCCTTATGTTTGCTGGTTCTAAATGAATATGAAAACTATTTGTAGGGGTCGAATTGAAGATGCATGGGATGGTTTCATTTCTTCCTCAGAAAAAGCTTTAGAAGCTATTTTAAAAGAGATTAAATCGAGGAGAAGATGACTTGTTAAAGACAATAGCAAATGTTTTTAAGTCTTGTGGAATATTTCTTGTCAACAAATGTTGTAAGAATTACATTCAAAAGTTTGTCATAATGTCTTAAATATTATTTCCAAAATATTGATCTGGGATGAGATTTAAGATCTATTTATGTTTTATTTATTAAAAGTATGTATAAGGTATTTGTATATCCCCCAACAATATGATAGAAATTAAAAAGGAAAGATGCACAAATTTTGGACCGAGATTAGTCTTATTGAAACAACCTTGTTTTCTTAATTTGTATTAGGAGCTTAACAACAATTAATCAGGAATTCAACAAAAAATATTCCTCTATTAACTAATATATTTAACTTACATCATTTAAAAATTTAAATTATCTTTTATTTTCTATAATCATAAATTATTGTGCAACATTCATAATATATATATATATATATATATATATATATATATATATAGATTATTTTAGTAATATATATAAAAATACGTGAAAGATATTTATGTGTAATAGTAAATTTAAAATATTTCCTTTTTATTGAATTTTTTAATTTGAAGTGTATTAATTCGAAATTTTTAAAAAAGAACAATTGTTTTTCATTCTTTTTATAATTTTATTTCTATTATTAAAAAAAATGACATCAAAGAATATCTTTGTTTTTAAAAATATTTCAATATTTTGTATTCAATAGTAAATTTAGGAAAGTTCTTTATAGTTAATTTTCTAAATTTTAGAAACTTTTTTTCAACATCTCATCCTTATAAATAAATATTATTTTTATTAAATATATCAAGAATATCTTTTTTAAAAAGTTTTTTTTAGTTTTAAATATGTTAATTTAGAAACTTACTTTTATATGAAATAATAAATTTAGATTATTTTTTTTACTCACTTTCTTATTGTGATAACTTATGATCAATTTTATATACAGAAAAATAAATTAAGTATAAAGATTTACCCAAAGCTTATTAAATTATTAAAAAAAATTGCCATATGCACATCAATTTTTATTTGAAGAGCTTTTCTTTAAACATGGCTGTGACTGTAAGAACGCTTCTCGACATAATCACAACAAAAAATACTTAATCCATTAACCAATGCAATTAAACTTAACACAACTGCACTTAATTAATTGATCTCATTTAAGAACCTTATCTCACTTATGAGCAATATAATTTGCAACATTCGTAGTCAAGGTTTGCCAACTTATAAGCTTACACTTATTCAATGCCACTTAATCCACAAATTATATTGAAGGCTTACTTTTGCATACATTTACTTTCAAAGTCCACATTTCCACCTACATGGGTAGAACCATTAGCCATGAGGAGCTTATTGCATCCGTAAAGTCATTGAAAGAAAGGTTAGCCACTAAATTATGTTGGTATCATTTGTTTGCATGGACAAATCAACCTCACCTAGCCTAAATGATCGACTTAATTTTCACTTGTTTTGTTATGTCACTATAATCTTGCCTAAGTGCAAGATAATAATTATAGTTAAACTAATAATCAAGAAAACTAAACTAGATAGAAACCCCTTAACCACTAGATCCAATTGGCATTTACATGTAAACAATACCATAATACACAAGGTAATCTCCCTCCAAATTTGCCTTTATGGAGAGGGGCCAATATAGAAATTGAATTGTGTCATCAAAATTTGATCCAATTTAGATTTTTTAGGTTATAAAAATTAATTCAATATTCAAACCCTTTGGTTGGACTAATAAACTCCTTTGAGTTTCCATGAACGCAAGTAGGGTTGTAGGGTTGCAAGAGTTCCCCATCAAACCCCAAACTAGGCTATATAACTTATAAAATTTCTCTATAAACCTACAAGGTCTACTCTTCTACAACATCACAATGATTAAGTTACAACATTAAATGATACCCACAAACAAGCGCAAAAATCAAAAGCTAAGATGTCAAGCCTAAGAATGGCAACACATCACAAATTTGATTTGCTAACAAGAAGTAAAACAAGTTAAAGGACATTGCAACATCCATATGATTAAGTTACAACATTAAATGATACCCACAAACAAGTGCAAAAATCAAAAGCTAAGATGTCAAGCCTAAGAATGGCAACACAACACAAATTTGATTTGCGAACAAGAAGTAAAACAAGTTAAAGCACATTACAACATCCATTGACACAATTTAATTCTTATCATACCCATCAAACATAAATGTGGATCCATCGAGTTTTGAACCACCTACCTCTTGGCTTCCCCAATAGTTGAAAGTGCTCATGCTCCTCTTGCTCCTATTTTCCTCCTCTTCCTTGGTTCCTAAAAGTCTTGAATTAGGAAAATATGAGACTTGTAAGGAGGGGATTGAAAACCTCTCTAATGATGAAAGGGTATATGTCTTTTCATTTCTCTTTGGAAAGATTGGGAACCCAATTTACTTTTAGCCCCTGATCCACATCCTAGGATATCCTCACATTACCATCCATACTTTTGTGGCTCTCTACCCTCTTTACCTATGAATGAGATGACTCTTTAGGCACTAAAAACATTTAACTTATATTTTTAAGACATTTTAGTTAGGCTCATAAGCATAAATCCAAGTTTGAATCAAAATGAATTACATTCCCCACCAAGGTAACCCTCTAGCACTAAGACATCCTAAAAAAATAGTCGAAATGAAATCTCCCTTTTGTTGGATTTTGTTGTTGTAATCCAAAAACATGTACATATTTGTTGTGATTATGTGTTTGTATATTGGATAGGCTATATTATAACCTAAAGTTCATGTCTTAGGCTATTTTAATGTGCTTAGATTAGTTAAATGCTATTATTTGTTAGAATGTTAGTTGGGTAGGTAGGTTGTAGAGAGTTGATATATTGAAATGTATTAACTATCTTGTGAATATGATATTCAACATTATTTTGTTGTTCACAATGTAAATCTTATTTTCTGTTACAAATTCTAATCTAACAAGTGGTTTCCAAATCCAAAGGAGGAATATGGAAGGAGGTTAATTTTTTTTAAGAACTTATCAATGAAATCTAACTTTTTTGTAAATATTTTTAAGAATTCCTTGAATTTGTTTAACAATGTTCAAATACATATTTTTGAAAAATTACAAATATAATAATCAAAACTTAATTTATTTGTTTCAAAGTGGAAATTGAAGTTGTATTCCATGAACTTATGTATTAGATTGAATAAATTAACATATTAATAATAATTTCATATTTTAATTGTGTCATACTGATAAGTTTTACATGTACTCAATGATTCATCATTAATTCGATGCTTAATAACATATTAACAATAGTAGCATGTGCAACATTACCAATCGTTTAATTTGTATCTAGTAGTAGAAACTAGAGTTTTTTTTAATAGAGCAAATAAATAATATAGATAATTGAACATATTAATGAATTTGAGTTTTGCATTGATTTTCAAGTGAAGGAATACATAGAGGCAATGCAAAATCTTGCTCAAAGACAACTCTGCATAGAGCTGAATTGGAAACTAACCATCAAATCATTCTATCAATTTTCGTAGCATGCTCCACTATTCATTTGATGGAAGTGCCATTTGTTGTAACTGATAGTGTTTGACTTGAAAATTTGTTAACAATTCAAAACTGAAATTGGAACTTGACTTGAATGTTTCAATCAAAGTTGCATTCAAGGTTATCAGTGGTCTAATGGAATCCAAATAGTTCACATCATTTGGGTTTTGAAGAAATTGGTCCAAATCAATCTTTCTTGTATCCTCCATTTTCTTTTTGAAATCACCCTTTCAAATGAATCACTTTGTTGTGTCAAAAGCCTTTGGCAAACCAAGCTCTATCAAGTTCCTTACCTTTTTATCCAACTTCATCTTTTTTGTAGCTTGATCCAAAAATTCCTTTGTTTCATGTATTCTCAAACACTTTTGAATGATAGATGAAACCTTCATTGAGGCATCACTTCAGACATTAATTCCTTTTGATTTCAATTCATTGTCGTGAGCTTTGTAGATTGTTTGCAAAATTCGATTTGCAATTTTCTCTCCTAAAATCACATTTTTGTTGTCCACTACATTTTTCTTGAGCTTCCTATTATGTACTATCAAATCATCAATCAATTGAAACAATTCACACAAATGATCAATCATTTGCATTATTTCCTCCCAAATCTTTTGTTTCATATGCCTCATTGTTTCTCTACAAAATTCAGTTAATTTATTCTGACAACTTTATTTCACTTTTTGCTTCCCTTAGCTCTACCGCTAATCTTTCACTAATTTTTCTATCTTCCTCCAATCTTTGTTCCGAATGTTTTGCTTTTGCCAAGTTTTTTTTAGATTTTTTGAAGTAGATTTTTCATCATATTTATTTTTGCTCTCATCTAATCTTTTCTTCAGTTCATTCAATTCCACCTCTGTTTGTTTATCTTCTTTGCTTGTAGATGTAGAGGCAGATTTTTAATTCTTTTTTTTTTTTAATTCATTGTTCTTGTTATTTGTTGCTTTCCTCTTTGCTTTCTCATTTGCTAGGTCTGCTTGTAACTTTTTTATTCAAATCGGCAACTCTCTCTCTCTCTCTCTCTCTCTCTCTCTCTCTCTCTCTTACTTTAGCAATGATGTGTATACCAATTCATTGTTCTTTTTTGATACATTAATTTTGTCAGAATTTTTGTATCCAAAAAAATTCAATTGGAAACTACTCACCTGAAATTTAGAGCGATGCATCTAATTCTCTGGTTTATTTTGAATTATGGGAACAAGCATGTACTCCATTTTGTGTATTTGGGTCAAATGTAGGTAATACCTTAGTTGTTGTAGGTTCTAAAGTTACTGTAGATGTACTCTATCAATTGCTTCCTTTTTTTCTATACATTTTTTATTTCTTTTTAAACTCATCATTGTAATGAAAACCTGGGGTTGTAGTCATAATGGAATGATTGAATGGTGAAAGAGTACCTGCAGTGATAGGAATATCTCCAATTATGTGAGATCGAGCTCGAGGTTGAGGATTAGCCATTGTTTTTGTCACACTAACTGGACAAGTGCTTGGAAATAATTCCTTTCAGGTGAAAATTAAGGTAGTGGCATTGTGATGCAGAGCTTGGTGTCTTTGTTCTAAGTCAACACAATTCAGGCTATTGCAATCAACAAACAGGTCCTCAAACCCCTTCAAAGCACTTAGCCAATCTAACTTTGTCCTTGCTCTAATAGGTTTGCAGACCCAATTTGCTCAACTTTTCTCACCAAGAAACCTCACAACAATTTAGAACCTTAACATTTTCAAATACCCTTCAGTGCATACTCAAACACATCCAAAAAATCTCTACGAGTCACTTTGAACCATCTCATTCAAATTCATGAAACTACATCGACCTAATAGACCAATTAGGTCACTTTTTCAATGAAAGTGTCTCCAAATCTCACAACCAGTCTTGAATAACCTCTCAGACCTTAATAATAGGTGACAAAAGGCCCTTTTCAACTGTTTTTAGAAACACCAACCCTCATCTAGCCACTGTTCTAGAAAACCCTTATTTTCCACTTATTTGGGGTAGGGTTTACTAAAACTTATGGTTCCCAACCTCAAACAATCCTGCCACCACCTCCAACACTCTTCAATATGCCTGCCCACACTCACAAAACCATCTCACAGGCTCTACTTACAATATTTCATCAAACTCACTCACAAACCAATCAATTTCATACCCAAATTCACTACAAATCCCATGGGACAGTCCTTATTTTCCCCAAAACTTGCACATAGATCAAACATCTTACCCTATTGTCCTAAACCTAACATCTTGAGCCCATTCCACTTAGAAATGAGTACAAAAGGTGGAATGGGCTTTATTTCATGATTAAAGCCTCAAAACCCTTGAACAGGGTATACTCGGGCAGTCACAACAAACTTGATACAAAATGCTTCAAGAACAACTTCAAACGCTCAAACCAAATGTAGATTTTAGTTAACTTTCCCCTCAAATGAATCCACTAACCTTTAGCAAGTTATGCTATAGTACGAAATCGTGCAAGTGATTGGTAATGCATAATTCACTGTAAAAACATAGAAATTAAAGTAAAACAGGTGCTTCTTTATTGATTCTCCTTCACAAATTCTTCAACAACCTCTTACATCAATGGAGTAGACATATTTACACATCTCCCCACTCAAACTACCCTCCAAACCGACCAACTACCTTTCAAATCCCAACTGACCGTTGGGCTTCCTCAAAATTGCACTTTTACATTTTTTGCCTTGTCAACATTTGACAATTTTGTCAATTTTTGCAAACTAAACCCCCAAATCTCCTAATGACCACTACAATGACTCACTACCACATTAAATAGTTCAATAAGACCTTATTCCACAAAATCTAAGACTCAAGACACCAAATTCTTCCTAAGACCCTCAATCACAATTTTTTCATTTTTGAGCATCATTTGACAACATTGCATATCTTAACAAAGATGAACTCCTAGTACATACTAATTGTCAATTTAGACCTTATTGGCACACCACAAGACTTCAAACCCCTAAGACAACCTATCACCAAACAAATTTGATCAAATCCAGAAAAAATAGATTGGTGCTCCTGCACCATACAACTTCCCTTGAAGCTTTTCCAAGTCTCTTGGAAATTAGATCACATGTTGCCCAAACTTATCTTCTACATCTCCTTGTTCTTCATCTGCCCTTTTTCTTTTCCTCTGAATCATATGTTACTGGCTTGCATCACCATCTCTGTGATCAAACTACTTACCTCCCAACTTTTGTTTCTTTTGCACAGACTGGCCTGATAAACGTCTCCTAACTATCCCTTCACTTGTGATTGATCTTACACTTGTTTTAACACCTGCAAACACACCTTTCCCTATCTTGAATTCAACTACTTCTTCCTTACCTTTGGTTTCACACTTGAAACTACTCACTTGTCCTTGCATCACCCTTTCTTTTCCATGCATCTTTGTGTTCAGACTTTCCTTCTCAATAACCTATGTCTTGTCAGACGTACCTCTGTATTATCAATTCTTGATTTCCCTTCAACTTCCTTAGCAGCTACTGGACAAAATATTGTCCCAACCCCAATTCCTTCTTGCCTTTTCCACTCATTTTTAGTCTTTTCAAGGAAATCATCCTTGACCCTCTCTGACTTAGTCTTAGTCATCTTTCTTTCACCTTCTTTGTTGCTTTTCATGACTGCATCAGCCTTCAAATCCACTGTCCTCTCATCTCCTGACATTAAAGTGGCTGCAAATTCCTTTTTCTTTTCTTGTTTATCTCCCATAGACTTCTCAACCTCTTTCTTACCAAAGGTGACGACCTTGGCTGCCTTGTTTTGCTCTTTTCCACCCTCCTGCAATGGGGTCAATATAAAAGTGATACCATCTTTCACAATTTGATATATGTTAGCTCTCCCATCATAGATTGAATGCTTATCAAATTGCCATGGTCTTCCAAGGAGTAAATGGCAACAACTCATTGGAAAAATATCACAAAGCACTTTGTCCCTATATTCACCAATCTGAAACTCAACTAGTGCTTGCTCTTTAACAAGATTGGATTGATCATCACTCACCCATGAAGCTTTGTATGGTGTTTCTAGAGGGATTCTTTCCAACCTTAACTTGTCAACCATTTCACAAGACACTATATTATCAGTTGATCCTAAATCTATCACTATTTTACACACGTTACCTTTACACTTGCAAGTTGTCTTGAACAATTGCCTTCTTTGAGCCATCTCCTTCTCCTTGGATGCTTAAAATAAGGTTCTTCTCACCATCAAACTTTCTCCAATTTCAGGAGTAGCATGTATACTATTGGAATTTTAACTCACGTTCATCTTCTTGAACAATTTGAGCTCTTCTTTCATTCTTCCTTTCTCCACCACTTGATGAAGCACCAAATTTTTCAAGGCACTTGTAGGCTGGATGTCCAAACTCATTATAGTTGTAGCACCTTCCTGAGAATATATTTGCATTCCTACCATCTCCAAATCTGCCTCTTGATTCCTTGAATCCACCTCTGAAATCTGCAATTGGTTCTTGTCCTTTATGTGCATCACCATGATTTTCATTGGTTTGTCTTGAAGAAGAAAATGTACCTCTACCCCTTGAAGTTTTGCCCCTACCTCTTGTTGTCTTTTCTTGTCTCCTTTTCACTTTTTCTTCTGCCCTTATAGCCATATGATAGCATTATTCAATTTTCTTTGGATTATGCAAACTTATTTTATCTTGGATGTTAAATCTTCTAGTCCACTAAGATACTTGGCCACTTTCTCAACATCATCAACCATATGTCTTGCCCTTATGCTCATTTTATAGAACTCATTAGTATAGGTTTTCACATCCATTTCTCTTTGCTTTAAATCTTGAAGTTTTTTTGACATTTGGATAGCATAATCATTTGGCAAAAATTTACCTTTTAATTTGGCTACCATCCTATCCCATGAAACAATTTTACACTTACCTTTTCTCCTCCTCTCTGCTTGTTCATAATCCCACCAAACTAATGCATGCCCCTTCAATTTAGTCTTGGCTATATTCACCTTTTCCTCATCAGATACATCCTCACATTCAAAGAAGTTGTCTAAAGTTGCAATCCAATCTAACAATGCTTCCTCATCTAGAGTACCATTACAGATGGGTAAATCAACTTTTACCTTGTGCTTGTTTCCTTTTACTACCTTCAGGAGCCTTGCCATCTTCTGCTCTTCCTCATCCAACTCTTCATCTACATCTTCAAAGTCTTCATCTTCTTCCTCTTCAGATTCACTTTCATCTCCCGTAATCATTCCTCTTTTCTGTTCTGTTTCTACACTCTCCAACCTTGCTGCCAATCTATTTTGCAGTTCTTACAACTTTCTAATCTCCCTCTTAGTCTTCTCTTCCATCTCTTGCATTTTCCTTGCCATAATACTAATCTTTGGAGGCATCTTGTCACTTTGACTGTTCAACTTCCAAATTTCTTCTCTTCAATCAATAACCTTCAACTTTCAAAAGACCTATTCCTTGGGCTCTGATACCAGTTGATGCAGAGCTTGGTGTCTTTGTTCTAAGTCAACACAATTTAGGTTATTGCAATCAACAAATAGGTTCTCAAACCCCTTCAAAGCACTTAGCCAATCTAACTTTGTCCTTGCTCTAGTAGGTCTACAAACCCAATTTGCTCAACTTTTCTCACCAAGAAACCTCACAACAATCAAACCCTTAGCATTTTCAAATACCCTTCAATGCATACTCAAACATATTCAATTTTTTTTTGAGTCACTTTGAACCATCTCATTCAAATTCATGAAACTATGCTGACCTAGTAGACCAATTGGGTCACTTTTTCAAAGGAAGTATCTTCAAATCTCACAACTAGTCTTGAATAACCTCTCAGACCTTAATAACAGGTGACAAAAGGCCCTTTTCAACAGTTTTTAGAAACACCAACCCTCATCTAGCCATTGTTCTAGAAAGCCCTCATTTTCCACTTATTTGGGGTAGGGTTTACTGAAATTTATGGTTCCCAACCTCATATAATCCTGCCACGACCTCCAACACTCTTCAATATGCCTGCCCACACTCACAAAATCATCTCACAACCTCTACTTACAATATTTCATCAAACTCACAAACCCATCAATTTCATACCCAAATTCACTGCAAATCCCATGGGACAGTCCTTATTTTCCCCAAAACTTGCACACAGACCAAACCTCTTACCCTACTATCCTAAACCTAACATCTTGAGTTCATTCCACTTAGAAACAACGAGTATAGAAGGTGGAATGGGCTTTATTTCATGATTAAAGCCTCAAAACCTTTGAACAGGGTATACCCGGGTAGTCACAACAAAATTGATACAAAATGCTTCAAGAACAACTTCAAACACTCAAACCAAATGTAGATTACAGTTAAATCTCCCCTAAAATGAATCCACTAACCTTTAGCAATTTATGCTATAGTACAGAATCGTGCAAGTGACTGGTAATGTAGAATTCACTCAAAAAACACAAAAAATAAAGCAAAACAGGGGCTTCTTTATTGATTCTTCTTCACAAATTCTTCAACAACCTCTTACATCGATGGAGTAGACATATTTAAACATCTTCCCACTCAAACTACCCTCCAAATGAACCAACTACCTTTCAAATCCCTACTGATCGTTGGGCTTCCTCAAAATTGCACTTTTACATATTTTACCTTGTCAACATTTGACAATTTTGTCAATTTTTGCAAACTAAACCCCCAAATCTCCTAATGACCACCATAATGACTCATTACCACATTAAATGGTCCAATAAGACCTTATTCCACAAAATCTAAGACTCAAGACACCAAATTCTTCCTAAGACCCTCAATTACAATTTTTGCATTTTTGAGCATCATTTGACAACATTGCATATCTTAACAAAGATGAACTCCTAGTACATACTAATGGTCAATTTAGACCTTATTGACACACCACAAGACCTAAAACCCCCATGGAAACCTATCACCAAACAAATTTGATCAAATCCAAATAAAATAGATTGGTGCTCCTGCACCACATTGGTAGTTGGACTTGGACTTGGATTTGTCATAATCATTTGCTTCTTTAGAATGCCTTGATCATTGGGTGTCTATGTAGTATCTTGTATTGTTGGCCTCTTGTGTGCAATTTGTTGTTGTAGCACATGGTGACCATTAATAGTACTACTACTATACCATCACCACCAGTAATAGTGGTACTTGCACTAGATTCTCCACCACGTCCTAGTTGTAATATTGTATCTGACCATGAGGAATTGATGTTGTAACAAAATGAATTGTTTCACTTGTCCTTGTATGCCCTTGAGATTTTTTATCAACTCCAATGCCTTGCAAATCACTAGGTTTTCTATGGCCTACTTCTATTGGCGCTCAAATGCCTTGTCCTTTGGACCCCAAACTACCACCTTCATAACTCTTTTTTTTGGCTATGAAGCTGCTCCTGAAATATATGTTTGTTTTGTGGTCTCACTTAAACCATGTTTGACTTTGCTGGCATATTATAAACTTTGTTCTTCCCTATGACTTTCATTATCATATCCATGATCAACAATTTGTTCAACTTCAAAGGGATGCTCTTTATCACAAAAATCACAAAACTAATAATCTTCTTGGATCTCTTCAAACGTTGCACTAGTTTTTGGTTCACCTAGATCCTTCCTCATAGACCAAAAGACAACAATTTTTTATTGTGTCCAATTTTTTTCTATACAAGTTCTTAGAGAATCTGGTATTTTTATTGAAGTGGATTGTCGATCACCTTTTTCATAAAAAATGTTGTACC